>SNQN01000521.1:60491-131377 GCA_008642245.1 Bassia scoparia
ATGGTTTGCAAAAGCTGTGATTATAAAAGACATTTGATTTAAAAAAAATTAAAAGGTTGTTCGCAAAATTTGGTATTTATAAGGTAGTTGTTGGCAAATTTTTCAAATTATTATTTCGAATTTTTCCCAAGATATTGCAAATAAGAAGCGAAATTCCCATTATGTTTTGATTTTGAAAGTATATCCCACCATATAATTCACGTAGGCTTGTTGRCTTGGTTCTAATTTTGTATTTTATTTAATATTGCAAAATCGCTATCATTTTTTACCATGAACTTTTCTTAACACTTGAGTAAGTGGGTTCATAATGTCCAAACTTGAAAATTTAATACACTTYGAAACATCTCAAATATATACAATGTAGCTCATACATACAAGTCTCAAGTCAAGTGTTTCACTAACACTAAAGGTGAAAGCAAAAACAAGGCTAAAACCTTGTAATGTGGTTAATTAGAAATGAATGGAAAGCTCGAGGGGTTCCAAAGGGACAAATGCAACAAAAAATACAAAAGTGTGTAGCCAACACAACAAACACACTAGCGCCACCTAGGGGTGAGCGGGATCGGGTACYCGGTATTTTTCAGGGACCCAGACCCGWTTGGGTCTCAAAATCTGGAACCGAAACCAATTGAAYCGGTTCCTAAGTTTTAGGAACCGATCCCGGAACCGCYGGGACCGGTTCCGGGACTGGGTACYCAATTCATATAATTTGTTTTTGCAAATTAATTTTGAGGTTGTAAAAAATTATGTAATCCCCGTAATTTTCAAAAATTTATTAATATACTTCCTTRTAAATATATTACGATTTATCTTATAAAAAGATATATATTTTTATTTAAATACCATTATTTTCATTTAAATTATATTTTGTTATAAAAAGGTATATATCTTATTTGAATTTTAATTTTATGATAGAAATTTATCTTTTCTTTTATCCAAAAAAAATTATTTTTTTAAAATAGAAAGAGATATTTTAAAATTAAACCTTGCTAGGTACTTAAATCAGAAAAAGGGTTTTAAACCTATCAACCACTTTACGTTTCAACAAAAAAAGAACGACAGAGAGAGAAGAGGAGAGCGTGACTATTGCTTGCTTCCATCATCGCCTTTGCTGCTCATCACCGGTCTCCGCCACCACCGGCCACCATTCGGTCCTCTCTCCCCTCTTTCCTTCTTTGTTATAGAGTTTTAATTCTTGTTTTAAACCTTGCAATTTTTATAATCCAATTGTTTATATTAATGTTTTGAGTATAATCTGCTAAAAATTACAAAGTTTATGAGTGTGTGTGATGTTGATTTTAATTRGGAATTTTCAGATTTATTGAATTGCAAAAATTAGAGTTTTTCACGTTTTGATTAATCTGTCCAGTTTTAGTATTCGATTTTTATTTATTTTTCTGCTTTTCAATAAATTACAAAAATTTGGTCGAGTAATTTTCATGCTAGTATACAATTTGTGTAAAATTTTCAGAATTTTCAAAGCATGTTTACTATTTAAAAAAAATCGTTTTTGAATCGACAATTTTCGGGTTTCGGGTTCGGTTTTTGATTTTTCTTTACTTTTATGTTTGTCAATAATTTACGAATTTTTTTTTCGAGTGATCTCTATGATATTAGAAACCTTCTGCAAAATTTTCAGAATTTTCCAAACATATTTGCGATTTTAATAAATTCGTTTTCCAATGGGCTGTTTTTCGTAAATTTGATTCAGTTTTTGATTTCTACTTATATTTCTGTTCATCTATAATTTACGGAAATTTGTGTGAATATTCTGTATACAATTATACACTCTGTATAAAAGTTTCATAAATTTTCGTATAGTTTTAGTATTTTAATAAATTATTACATCAGATTGGCAATTTTCGATTACAAAATATGTTTTGTTATTAAAATTAATTAAAAATATTTGACACAAAAATACAAGTTAATTATGATATTTTCAGAGTTATTAAACATATTCAAAGTGATTTTAACCATTTAAAATTATGGCTTTTAAAGTTTTTAAAGAAATAAATGAATGGTTTATTGTATAAGCGTTGAAGTTAATCTTTAAAACATTTTCGAGGTTGATTTTTTAAAGTTTTATGGGGTTTCAAGGGAATATGTATTTCTGTAATTTTGTGTTAGGAATCAATAATAATTGATTTCTATTTGGTTGTAGGAGGAAATTCTCCTTGAGTTATTGTTGAAGTGAAAAACACATAGTTGAATTGTTTTCTTTTCCAGGTACGTACTACTTGCGGAATCTTGATCTTAAAGTTGTTTGAGGATGTTTGATGACTTAGAAGCATGAGTAGGAAACATCCAAAGGTTTGTTTGGTACTCACAAATGAATTAATTGTTTTATCATGGTCTATATTTGTGGAGACTAAGGAATATTGTGGAATTGATTATTCATGAGTTTTGGATATGGAGGTTGACAACTAGTCAATTGTTTTTAATTTTGGTCTATCAAGGAATTAATGGAGTCAAGTATAACTTGTTCCTGAGGTAATTGATAATACAGGATGAATTAAGTGGGTCAAGTTTAACTTACTCCATGAGTGATTTATTACTCGTTCATGACATGTGTATGATTGAGTAAAGAAGAAGTCTTAATGACGAGGTTAGTTGGCTTGTCCAACAATTTTATTAATTAAAGTAACGGTTCGTGTTAAAAAGAATTTCAATGTGATTGTGGTTTTGTTTTGTAAGTCATATAAACTTGTCAATAATTAACAGCTAAATATAACACGAATGAGCAATAAAACTCTGGACTTGTGCACGTCTAGAGTATTGACAATTCAGGGGTTGGGGTTGCGACTATATTCGYTTCCTTYCGAGAGCCGT
Source organism: Bassia scoparia (assembly GCA_008642245.1). Classification (NCBI taxonomy): domain Eukaryota; kingdom Viridiplantae; phylum Streptophyta; class Magnoliopsida; order Caryophyllales; family Amaranthaceae; genus Bassia; species Bassia scoparia. The sequence goes on from SNQN01000521.1 coordinate 63,321, forward strand.
TTGATCAACGCGTCTCTCTTCACTATTTTATAACGAATTTTATCAAATTGGGGTTAGTTTGAGATCTCATCTAACTATGGTGACGGAGTCGCGCCCGTTCACCATCTGTTTACTGGTGTTTGATGTCTTTCGACGGGGAGGCATGAGTTCTGTGGCAACTTGTGTCTGATGACACTTGATGTCTGRTTGATGTTCCTAAATTGTGAACATGAGTTTTGGATAGCCTTGTCTGTTGCTCATATCTTAACAAATGTAATGAAATGTATTGAGTCTTATATAGGAGTCGACTAGTCGAGTAAGTCATTTTGCAGGTACAATGTAGTTAACAGAAGCAGTTGAGGATTTTGGGATTGTGTTGTATTGRAGCAGCTATATGTAATATGTAATTGATGATTTTGGTCTGAGTTTGCAGTTKTATAAGTATAGTATTGTTAAGTGGTTATGAACACCACAATTGGGTTTTCTTTTGTTTCTAAACAGGTGTCGTAACTCGGTATGTCCAGTTTTTTGGGGAGATGTTGTCCGTTTGTTTTCCCGTCTTCGTATGTTGTATGTACTCAGCTTTGCTGATTGCGTGTTTTTGTGTTTTGTGTATTGTCCACATTTTCTTCTTTTGATGGACCTGTGATGATCCTTATTTCATTTGGAAATTATGGGGAGCAGACTTTTCACAGGATTGTGCAGGTATACATGTGCATTTGCAACGTTGGGGTTATGGGAGTGTTCGAGTGTTATATTCTTGGACTGTTGTTTAATGTTTCGTCTGAAAATTTTAGTATCTTATAATTGGATAAAATGGTTTTCAGGTTTCATTAGTTTGCCAAAATATTTATCCTCGATTTTTAATAAAGGGCCAAACTTGATTCCAAGATGTATGGTTTTAAATTCTTTGATAGATTACCTAAAAGTTTTGTTATCTGGTTTAGTCATTTTCYGYTGTAATATTTTGAATAAGCCAAAACGTTTTCACATGTGGCGATAAYATGTCAATAGTTCTCCGTATCTTCAATTAAATATTTCACAGGAAAAAGGGAGAATTATTGGGGTGTTACAAATTATCTTTAATAATCCCTTCAACGTGAAACATACTTGCAGCAATCTATCGGTGATAAAATCGACAAAGAAGGAAATAATATTTGAGCTTGTAAAAAATAATCTTTAGGCCCATGAATCATTCTCTTTGCATCCTTAGTGTATGAATAGTTTAACAAAGAAGGAAATGGATTTTAATGTAAAGAAAAAGAGTAGAATTACCTTATATAACAATTCCAAACATTGGGTACCCGGTACCGGAACCAACAGAGTACCCAGAACTGGTACCGATTTCACTGGGTACCCACTGGGTACTGGCTCCCAAATTTTATTACCCGGAACCGAAACCAGTTATGACCGGRTCCCATTTTTTGATCCTGAACCGGACCCAATTACATCGGTTTCGGTTCCGAAATCGACGGGTCCRGACCGCTTCCGATATCGGGTACCCAGATTTTCTGCTCACCCCTAGCGCCACCACCACAAGTAGCTAAAACCCCAAGTATCAACCAGGGACAACCACCACCACCCCAACCCATCAACATTGATTATTTTTGGACTCAAATCTTGCAATTGATTGTGTATCTTGCAATTAAAGCACTCAAGTTGATTGTAATTAACAACATTGTGAAAAAATTACTCTTACATTGAAAACGCCATTGCCGCGTCCTTCCCTTTATCCATGGTCAGCATATGATAATAGAGGTAATTCGAATCACTGAAGACGAGGTTCAAATTGTGCCAACACAGATGAGTGAGAAGAAAGTAGAAGAAATATTCAGTAATGAAGTTAGGAAAAGAAGAAATTTTGATGAAATTACAAAGGAGAGAGATGAGGCAAATGAAGAAGAGACAAAGAGTTAAGAGAAGGGGAGGGGGGGGGGGGATTGATTCGAAGTGAAATGATGAAATAATATAAAGAATGAATCAATGGACCTCAAAGAGAATATATAACTACAAATTTGACAATTGACCAAATTACAATTTGCTATTTCCAAATAGCTGCTATCATTGTATACTTCCTCCGCCCAAGCATACTCACCATCTCGTACACCCTAAAACAATAAAAGAAAACTTCAAAATTCAGAAAATCATCCAATTTAAGCATGCATATATATTCCATGTTTCTATAATGAATTAATCCTAAGAAATAATGAAATGAACAAACCTCCAAATAAGTCTTTAAGAGAGTCTCAGAGTTCCTGCGTCCCGACTCCCGAGCTTCCAGAATAAACAGAAGCTGTAAGATAATCATCAAACGCCTCACGCCCACGCTCTTGTTTCATCAGCTCCACAGCTTCCTGCAACGAAACATCGGTATCCTGCTTTCCTAGGGAGACTAAGAGCTCATCAATGCCTTCGAAATCCCGTGCAATGGCAACTCGCTTAAGCATGTCATTATTGGTGTCTGCAACAAAAGTAGACGACAGACAGATAGATCGAGACATATTCACAGAATCACAGTCCAACCATGCAACCAAATGAAAGTTGCTGACTTTTGATTTGTGATTTGTGAGGCAAACAAAGGTATTCGCTACTTCAAAAGTGATAGATGACATTTGATTTGTGATTTGTGTGACATCATGTTGAAAGATTCATGCATAATTACATGCTCTCTATACTCAAAGCAGCAGCTACGACTAGTGCACTAGTAAAATGTAGTCTCCCAAGCTCGCAACTCACAATTAGAAGCCACAATGCGATACAATGCAATACAATACAATACAATACATACCAAGTACATAGTATATACCATACTAAACAAAGTATCAAACCTTGTGAATTTGTTATTTCAATTCCAAGTCATACTAACAAGTAATCAACCAACAGCCATATATTTACCAAGTACTCTGTAAATTTTAAAGTAGTSAAGCAAAACAACAAAGGTTACTAAGCCAACGACAACTGCCAAAAGCATCAAAGAATTGCTATCTATGAACCACAACCCAATTGCAATCGATCATCACAGAAGTGAAATAGCGAATTAGCAAATTGTTTGTTCAACTCACATATTAACCGAAACAAAAATTGGAAAATGTATGCATCTTAATCCAAATTCAACCACCACGGTCAAAACAGGTAAAGGTAAAATTGGTGTAAAATGACCCCAAATAGTAAAGGTAAGGAATGCTCTATGGAAAATTTTAAAAAAAGAAGAAAGCCTATTAAAAAAGCTAAATATATTTCTGTATCAATAGCCCAAAAAATAGCGTCTCTACTTTATAGATCCATTAGCAATTGATGCAACCTTGCAGATTCCAGCTGATGTTGTGAATGGCAAATCTTTAAAACGAGCCACCAGATCAGAGTCTGTGTTTAGATCCACTTGCAATGTCTCCCACACTTTCTTCTTTGGATTTAGAACATCATCTGGTTCACCATCGAAACCTGAAAACTTAAGTCTCTCCCCGACAGGAGCATCTTTAGGTGGCTCAACTAGTTCAACCTAGAAATGTAGGAAGATAAATCTGTTACTAATATTCAGGCGAATGCATCATCAACAACAACAACAACATCATCATCATCATCAACAACAACAACAACCATTCTTGGACACAACCTCTAAGTCAAGAACACTAATTCACAATCTTTTCCACTCACCTTGGTGTGCTCGCTGTTGGATGCTGCAAGAACCATGGCATGGGACTTGATCCCTCTCATGGCAGCAGGCTTTAAGTTGCAAAGAACACAGACCTTACGGTTCTGCAAACATATACAAATCCATCAGCAACAATTCCAGTAAAAATGCATAAAAATCAACTGCAACAGAGCAGTGAGGACAAATACCGACCTGCATTTCCTCTATAGGTATGTATTTTACAAGACCACTGACAACGGTTCGAGGGGTTGCTTCACCAACATCAATCTCTTCCACGTAAAGGGAATCTGCATCAGGATGCTTCTGAACTTTTGTTATAAGACCCACACGAATATCAAGTCTAGCAATCGTAATTTCTGCTTCTGGACTTGACTTTGTTTTGGTTCCTGCAGCAGGCTTCGCTGCTTTTTTCTTCTCACTTTTATCTGCAAACAGATTTACATATTTGTAAGCCATTGATAAGTCAAACAACATATAATATGAGATGTATACTCATAAGACAGCTCACCATCATAAAATGCAATATTATGATTGAAGTTCAAGCTTATGGAGAGCCAAGAGTAAATCTCAGATAAATCATATATGCATGAAGCCAGAAAAGAATAAAGGATAGAAGATAGCTATGGACTCTGACTTGGGTACTAGTGTTGGACACAGGAACAACTCCAAGTGTCCAACTCCACTAATCAATGACAAATTTCCATTATTATAGCCCAAAATGGAAGTGTTAAGCATCCATACCCATGACGCCATGACGGAGTGTCAAGGATCAAAAATGGGTAGTGAGGTAAAATGAGGAGTTCGAGCAACATAGGAAGATAGCAATGCACGACTTCCTACACCTATGATCCCCATGATATCAACCCTTTATTTTCTAGGTAGATATCTGCATTCTTCAATTCGTCTAAACAAATGACTCGGACATTTACCTGTAGTTAACCTTAAACTATCTTATATCACCGTCTCCTCAATTGGCTGCCTTCCAATAACAAATAGGCACTATTTGTTGGAGAACTAACCCTATGTTTGGATTGAATGAAATCGAGGGAAAGGGAGGGAAGAGAAACAGAGGGATGGAGTGTCCTTCATTTGGATTACAAATGAGGAAGGGAATTGATGGGGAGAGAAATGGAGGGATTAATTTGTGAGAAATTTTCCCCTCCCCTTCCTTTCCCTTCCCTCCATCACCCTCCCCTTCCTTTCCCTCTCACTTAGTTATCCAAGCAAATTAACAAAGCCTAAAAGAAGAAAATAGAAAAGCTGGGCCAACCGGACGTATCCATGTTTGGTATATTTCAAAGTTATAAACCGCAAAGAAAGATGCATTCATGGTGTAATGGTGCAATATTATTATGAAACAGGTGCATCAAAAAAATGCCATGAGGTCCATGATGCAACAGGCACTGTACTATATAATAGCAACCATGGTCCATGGGATAAACGACAGAAGGAACAGTGTAGTAAACAAATAAACAATGAATGCTTCAATTACCCACCTCATCACCAAGACACCAACAAGCTTTTGATTGGTATATGGTGATTAGGAACAGTGTTGTCCTACGGAGGAAACAATTTCAAAAACATATTCATGTCACGAAAAAAACTGTGCTGTTTAAGCAAGATTTTGCATCACGATTTGCTCCTCTTTAGAGGACTGAAACRCATTTCCTTGACACTTGTAATTCCAAAGTATAACGAAGGGTATAACTACAATCCCATAGTGAATCTAATACAGGCGCATGCACTTCAATCACACTAAAGTTGCATTAAACTATTGTGCTACCTATCAAGGTTCCAAATCTATAAATGGCCTTTCCTTTTCAACAATCTCATTAGCAAATTGAAATTTAATTCCTCAGTCGTTCAGTGTTCAAAGTAATAGTATCTTACACAATACAGCAATGTTACAAAGCTTATGATATGTTATTAAAAAGACAAGGTAGACACTTCAGGTAACGTATAATTTATATGATAAGTAAAGATCTCAACCAGTCAAAATTAAAACCTTCTCACTGCAAAACCATATGCCCCGGCTAAACTAGAGCCTCATGAGAGGTGCAATAGTATGGTATCATGACCAACACCTGTAATTAGGTCATCACTAAGAACTTCTAACTTCTCAATATTCAAGAACATCTAATCATAGATATACCAGTTGGAATTGAAAAGGTAGCCTCAAGAAAGTGTAAGACCTGATATTTTCGTTTTCTTCAACTGCTCAGCAGTCTTTTCTGCAGCAGCTTTAACAGCTCTATCAGCTTGACTTCCAGCAAACTTCTCCCGGTAAAATTCCATTTCTTCATCTTTCTACAAATCAAACAAACTTTTGCTAAAATCCAATATAAAAGTGCCAGCAAAATACAGTTCACTTCAATGAAACAATAGATCCATATACAAAGCCTTCAATCTGATTTGGACCCCAAAGAAGCACTAGAAATTAACGATATACTGCTATATGCATACCAGTTCCTTAAACAACGGCTCTGGTTTTCCTATTTTGTGATCAGCAGGTAGAATATCCCAGAGAACCTTAATTTTCTCAAGATCCCCATTCTCATCTGAAAGGGATACTTGAAGTTGAGGCATATTAAGTTGCTTTAGTACCTAAAGAGCAATTAAAAAAATCATCAATTACAAAATCAACCAATGTGTCCATAAGATTGTATGTCTTAGTTGCAATTTTCTAATCACCTCAAGAGAGAAAGATGGCATAAAAGGCTCTAATAGACATGCTAAGAGATACACTAGTCCTGCAGAAGTCCTCATGACAACAGCACATGCAGAAGGATSCTCTTTATAAAGCTTCCAAAATTGACTTTCCTGCAAATCACAACATACTGTAGTTATGTAATTGCTACACACCAAGTAAACAATTATTATGTAGACCTTTACCAACATAGAACCACAAGTCCTCCAGAAAATCAGTTATGAGAATTTAGTTATCCAAATTGAATTAATTGATGCTGTAAGATAACCTGTAAGTATGCATTTCCCTCGCTCGAAATGGCCATTGCAGTTTTAAGTCCCTGCTTTAGCTTCACCTGAATTAAAGCAAATGGGCAGATAAATTAACCATTGATGCAGGAAAACTATTAGGAAACAAGTCACCATTTATCTAGGTATACAACATAGAGAAACTTCAAACTTCAACTTAATATGCAGAGAACAACCTTCTCCATGGCTTCTACATACTGCTCAACATGCTTTCCAACTTTGTCTGCTAATGCCTTCGTTAATGTGTGGGCTTCAGCCTGTGGGGCTTCAGGAATGACGGCACCATACCCTTGGCCTGCCATGTTAATAAATAAACTTTACTTATCATCAACTAAATGAATAAAACAAGGATGACATGTAGTTTTACCGAGATAAATTGAACTCCAAAAAACCTTAACAACAAATCAACAAATATCGAATAACATGTTAGCCATGCATGACAACTTTAAGCTCTGGGAGGTATGGTTACCAAAATAAATGAAGATTGATGAAACATAGCTGCCAAAAAAATTATGAAACTATTAAAAATGTGCAAACTGCTAACAGCAGAGCAAAGTGCAGTTGATTTATGCGGTTGTCAACAGATCAAAATCCTATCAGGAAGTACATTATATACATGTAACAATTTCATACTCCCTTTGATAAAAAAATTACAATCATGTTACTCTTAGTAGTCATGTATACTACTTTGGGATGACCTAAAAAGGCCTATACTAGTAAATAGTAATGACCCAAAAATCTCTTAAATATACTAAAATAAAAGCCGAAAAGGACACATGGCGCTCTCTAACATAACACGGGCAATGCCTGTGATAACATAAATAATTAAAGAGATTTTTAGTTCCCAATTTACCTGTCGGCTTAGCAATAAAGCTCAAGACCCGATTTACAAAATTCCCCAAATTGCTCAGCAACTCACTGTTTAGTTTTGCTTGCAAATCAACCCAAGTGAACAATGTGTCTGAAACCTAATGAAAGCAATCTAAGATTAGTGATTTCAACCAATTTAAACTTCAATAAACAAGTGCTTATGAAGTCTACCTCAGGTCAGTTAGTAAGAAGATAGTATCTCCACACTTCTACAGGAATATTAGTGTCCTTGGCATCATTCCCAAACACTCCAATACCTTTGCTTTTCGAAAACTTGCCTGCAAAATCAAATTTGAAAATGAATCACCTAAAATCTTTTACCATCACCTATTGAAGAAAGATYCATTTTCAACATAAGCCACTATGATGTTTTGCAACAATGAAAAAATAGACCAATGTGAGATCCGTAACWTCAGCAAAACAATCAACTTGACTTAAAAGGCTTACTGAAGTTACCTGCTTCATAGTTCAAATACTCAGTGACACTAATACTCTTCATCAAAGTCCAATTTTCACCAGTACCAAGAAGTGTAGAGGGAAACATCACCTATAAAAACATTATCACACGGGATCAGTGATACGAAACAGCTGCCAAACCACTTCAAATGGAGAACATTTCAGCTAAACCTAGAATAACATGCTCAAACATTTCAGCTAACCCTAGAATAACATGCTGAGCATGAAGCTACAGTATAAGAAGTGAATCATGTGACAAACACAATTGAAATTAAGTTCACTTATTCAATGATTACCATTTTTCCAAGTTTAAATCATGTGACAAACACAATTGAAATTAAGTTCACTTATTCGATGATGACCATTTTTCCTTCAAAGAAGGGGGGCATAATAGTCCTGACCCATTCAAAYAACAAATATTAAACACGGCAGTTACTTTAAGACTGATAAATATCCTCCTTTTTCCTTTCGGTTTTCTGGTAAAATTTAAACATAACAACTAATATATTAACTTACAGTGTGGAATGGAACATTGTCCTTGCCCATAAACTGATATAGCTCAACATTTTCAGGGTTTTTCCACCACTTCTCCCACTCTGGTGTATAGCAAGCTGTGATAGAGATATAACCAATTGGTGCATCATACCAAACATAGAACACCTGCAAATATTAACAAGGAAAAGAGAACTGTCAAAAAAAAATCACTCATAGACTTGCAACTCGCCAAAAGAAAGGTTGAAGATAAGAATAAGAATCTGCTGCTGTGCATCATCTAACATTCTGAATTTCTAACCTTGTCTTTATATTTCTCATGTGGGACAGGGACCCCCCATTTCAAATCTCTGGTAATACATCGGGACCTGAGTCCTTCTTTTAACCACCCATTGGTTACTTGAACGGCATTCTGGCTCCAAGAGCCAGCTTCTGACGTCTTGTTTATGTACTCTTCCAACTTATCTTTGAGCAGAGGAAGCTCAAGAAACAAGTGATCAGTGTCACGAATACGAGGAGCGGATTGGCATGCCTATTGAGATAATATTATTAAAAAAATACGTGAGCGAGTTGTCATTTAAAACCTAGACTAGTATTTGACTGTGAAATAAGTACAATAATGCTTCAAAAATTAAGCAAAGGTCCAGCCAAGCAGCATAGGACTTTATAATTATCCAAATAATTCTGGCATTTTTTCGCTTCAGCTCTTTGGGTGATTCGACTTGACGTAAAAACCATGGTTTTGATTTCTAGTACAAAATTGGTAATGGATGTTTGTAGTTATATGTTAAACACTGTGATCGATTGTAAAGCATTTAATTTAATCAGTTTTAGAAATGTTATGAAATAGGCAACAAAACAGAAGTAAGTTAGTAACTATTCAGGCCTTTTTAGAATCAAAAGAGCATTGATCAAATAACTAATCAATTAATGACAAAGGGTCAAGTTTTTGATCCCTTCCCTGCAAGGAAATGACAGCAAAAGCGATATCGTTTCAATAGCCTATGATAAGAGGATTTTGGCAAGCCATCGACAAAAGCAGACAAAGAAAAGATACATACTTTGCACTTGGGATCCTTCAAGTCAGTAGGATTCAAAAGCTTTCCACATTTCTCACACTGATCACCTCGAGCGGAGTCATAATTGCAACCAGGAGTCGGGCAAGTTCCCTCGACAAGCCTATCAGCTAAGAACTTCTGGCAAGTATCACAAAAGGGCTGCAAAGTGATCCGGCAACACAGTCAGTTAGGCAGTTGGGATAAGCRGGAAACAAGAACGAAAAGGGCAGTAAGGAAAGCAAGAAACCTGCTGCATTGTATTCTCAGAAAGCCAATTATTATCCATTAGCTTCTTAAAGACAGACTGACAGACCTCAGTCTGCTGAGGGGTCGACGTGCGCCCGAATTCATCAAAACTAATGTTAAACCAATCATAAACTTGCTTGTGAATAGCATGGTATCTACACAACAACCAACAACAACAATTAGAACACAATTTTTGTCCATTAATTCGAAATCACAACACGAAACACGAAATGCATACTTGTCACAAATTTCTTTGGGAGAGCAATTCTCCTCCATGGCTTTGGTCTCGGTGGCAGTCCCGTATTCATCGGTTCCGCAAACGTAAACGGTGTTGTAACCTCGAAGACGGCAATACCTAGCAAAAACATCGGCACTCAAAACACCTGCAATTGCAATTGCAATTGCAATTGTAATAACAGTGCAATCAAATCAAACAAGGAAGCTAATCGAAATGATGAAAACGAAAGAGGAGAAACGAGGAGTGAGGTTAAATACATCCGATGATGTTGCCGAGGTGGGGGACGTTGTTGACGTAAGGGAGGGCGCTTGTGATGAGGACGTTTCGCTTCCCTGCGACGGGAAGAATACGGCGTTTCTCGTCCGCCATAGCTGTTGACCTTGGAAATCGAAGCTCAGTGCGACCGCCTTAGACGGTGGTCGGTAATCGGAGTGAGAGAGGTGAATAGTGGAAGTGGGAAAACCCTAGTAGGATGTAAAAGAGAGTGTATGTGTTTTGCGGCAAATGAAAAGGCTGGTTATTACAGTGTTTTCATGTCCTAAAACGCTCTTTTCGGATTAAAAAACACATTTAAGACCAAATAGAATTTTAGAGCAGCCGATAAAAATGCTTTAGCAAGCACTCGTAATGGAATTTTGGACGTGGAAAGGGCCTATTAGGATTTACGAACATATGTATGGTACGATCACTCAAACGTTTGTACCTACGTAGTTACTTCCTTCGTAACACATTAATTATAACGATTTGATATAAAATAGAAATGAAAAATRTACAATCGTTGCAGTTAAAATAAAGTGGAAGTGGAATCCCGTTTTTGACCGTAATCGTAAATTCGTTTTAGAATATTGACAGACTTATTATCGATTTGACCGATTTTCCTAGTATAATCATTTGAATATGTGTTTAATTAGTTGAAGTTAAACTCTAAATAGTGTAAAAGTCCACTTGTTGCAATTAAAAACTGAGGAAGTAGTTTGGAAAAAAAAGATATTGTCAAATTTTGATTTTTTAACTTCTAAGGCCCTAATATTTACTCTAAATTTTGCAAAATATGAAAGACCGACCAATCTATTACCGAAAACGTTGGATCATGAACAAATAAATTCAATCCGCTATTGAAAAATAATCGGCTTAAAAATGATCGAAACCYGACATTGACCGATCGATACCAAGCCGTAGGATGTATTAGCCATCCCTATTCCCTAAGTAAAGTTGATTCACACATCATCAACATTGAGGTAGCTATTCAAGGGAAAGAAAAGAGGAGTTTAGAAATGGGAGGGAAGAAGAAGAAGCCCCAAAACCCTAAACCCCATGAAAACAAAGCAGAAGAAGCAGAGGAGCTCCTATCAAGCCTCACAGACTTCACCAAACGCGAAAACTGGGACAAATTCTTCACTCTCCGCGGCACCGACGACWCCTTCGAGTGGTACGCCGAATGGCCTCAGCTCAAACCCCCTCTACTCTCTCTCCTCTCGTCCTCCTCCTCCTCTTCGCCGAAGCTTCTGGTTCCCGGTTGCGGCAACTCCCGCCTCTCCGAGCACCTCTACGACGCCGGATTCACCGACATCACCAACCTCGACTTCTCCAAGGTTGTCATCTCCGACATGCTCCGCCGCAACGTCCGCGACCGTCCTCTCATGCGCTGGCGTGTCATGGACATCACCTCTATGCAGCTCGATGATCGCTCCTTCGACGTCGTCTTGGATAAGGGAGGGCTCGACGCTCTGATGGAGCCCGAATTCGGCCCCAAACTCGGCGATCAGTACTTATCCGAGGTCAAGAGAGTCTTGAATACAGGAGGGAAGTTCGTCTGCCTCACATTGGGGGAGTCTCATGTCTTAGGTACCACCTTTAATTGCTAGCTTTACACATTCGAGTTTTGATGGTTGTGAAATTGAAATTCATGTATTTTTGTAGGTTTGCTTTTCCCGAAATTTAGATTCGGGTGGAAAATGACTCTTCATAGCATTCCGCAGAAGCCGTCTAGTAAGCCTAGCCTTACTACGTTCATGTTGGTGGCCGAAAAAAGAGACTCTTCTGTAGTTGACCAGATAGTGCCCTCTTTTGATCCTTCATCAGTCTCTTGTAATAGAGAACAGGTAATCTTCTTCAATTATACACTGTGCTTTCGTTGCCATATTCTACTTGTTGTCGAGAATTGTACGCCGAAATTTGTTCTGTTTCCAAATGATCCAATCAAACTGCATTTTGTCTGAACTGTTTGAGGTTCAATGCTTGTATGTTGCTTTTCAACCTATGCTTTTTGAAAGAATTGCAATTTTTATTTTTTATTTATTACAAATTTGTATTTACTGATTTGGCGGGAAAAGAGAGAGGTAAATTTCCTACTCGGGATGATGATATGTGTCTCACATGTATTTGGGAGAAAACGGATTTGGAAGGGGGGTCGTGGGGTGTGGCTGGTACTCTGCCTCTAACCAGTTTCTTATTTAAGTGGCATTCTATGTCTCTATCAGCTAACTGGAAATTTAATGTTAGGCTCAAGGACTCTATGCTGCTCTTGAAGCTGAAAATGAAGCTCGCAAAGGACTTTTGGATGGTTCTAATTTAATCTCTCCTCTTGAAGATCTGAAACTTGATCCTAAAGCTGAGCTCATGGAGCTTAGTCCTGGTCGACGACTTCAGTTAATCTTGGGCGGAGAAGGCTCCCTCTTCCGCTACAAAGCTGTGGTTCTAGATTCTAAGCCACAGACTCTCCCCTTTTCTTACCATTGTGCTGCTTTACTTGTGCCTAAGGTTAGGTCATGCTCAACTCAGTTCTTGTAACTTTTTTTTTATAAAAAAATCTAGATGTACAGCTTGGTCAAGTGAATTGTTTAATGGTCATTGAACAATAGACAATTTACATTTGTTTCTATCAATATGATTTATACTTTGGCTTATCTTAGATGCCTGTGGTACTATAATTGTGTACATATTGGTGGCTTGTTACTTTATTTTTTTAACCTTCTAGTTTCTAGACTAGGGTCCGCGAATGGCTATTCTCCTCAGAAGAAGGACAATGGATGGTGGTTGAAAGTGCAAGTGCTGCTAGGGTGATAATGGTAATTTCTTCATTCCCGTGTGATTAGTTTATTTATTTATTTAGTTTTATTGACGAAGATGCCCATATTTTGCTTTATATTCTTTAGATTTTGTTGGACTCCAGTCATGCTATCCTCAAAATGGAAGAGCTTCAGGTACTACATGTCCTTCAGAAAATCAAACARCAGAATTTAATTTTTGCAGGAGTGTATTGATACTGATGTGCTTTATTCATGCAGAAAGACCTCTCACCTCTTGTGAAGCTATTGGAACCCGAGAACCATGACAGTGCAGCCCAGATTCCGTATGTATCTAAGCTTCCCTTGGATCTTTTGCTATGATAAATTATCGCCATAAGAAAACCTCAAATTCAACCTCGGATTCTATCACCTATCTTGAGTGTGATTTGAGTTAAAAAAATTAATGCCCATCTGCCCCGTTACTTCTTTAATGATACAACGTAGCTTGAGAATGTCAAAGTAATTAGTTTGTAATTTTTTTCCTCTCTGGAATTAAATTGAAGTCATAGAAAGGGTTTCAGAGTTTTGGAATAAATTTGAAGAGAAGTCTTGCTGTTCTCAGCAAGTTACCTTTTGGACATCTGCTATTAGCACTATAAGGTGATTTCAGTTTCAATTAACCCACTTTGAAGTTTACAAGCGCAAAATCACTAATGGATTTTCGAACTAAGTATCTTAGGGTTGTTCAATGGTTAATGGCCGGCGTAGCTGTCAAATTGTCGTCCGATAATATTATAAACTGACTTTGCATGACCTAGGAATTTGAAAAAAAAAAAGGAGACAAGTCTTGCCTGCTGGTGGTCAATAGTTGTTGGATTCCATATTTAATGAACACAATATTACCCCTTCAAGTTTATACACATACCTTCAAAAATCGTTTATTGTCTGTAGAAGCCTCTTGTGGTTTGGACTTTTGAATATCCATCCTGAGAACTGTTACTAGTGCTAAATCACCAAGTCTCTTTGAGGTTACTCTCTGCCTTATTATGTCTTGATAGTGGAAGCTTATCTTAGTACTTAGTAATAATTTTTACGTCCAGGCTGATTATCTTAGTAAATAGTAATAATTTTTACGACCAGGCTGATCGCTGAACCAACATTCTTTCTTTCAATTTTTACAGAATTATAGCTAATAAAAGTCCTTTGATTGCTACCGTTGCGCTTCATATCCAATTTTTTTGCTGTACCTGTTTTATCAAATTGCTGCTTTTACTTCTGAATTTTATCGGGAGTTTTTCTATCTCTTTTCCATCACTACACTTACATTATGCTCAATAATTATCATGATTTCCTTTTGTCTGGATGTCCTTGCAAAATTTTTGAAGTAAAAGAATTCGAACTAAAACCTATGCTGACTCTTTGTTGTATTCTCAAATTTAACTGAAATGGTCACATTTGGGTATTCAACAAAAGTACAAGGTTGTTTTTGAGAATGTTAAAACCACAAGATTAGTAGGTTACCCTTGGGAAACCAAAAACCTATAAGGTTAGCAATGGGAATTTCCCTGGTTTCTAACACCATTTATGATGTTAGATTGCCTCCTKTCATGGTTCTATGCTGTATTTCCCATTGTGTTATTTTGCTATTGGTGCTTTTGGTTTATGTGAACTTCAATTGTCTCAATCATTTTTGTTTTTGGTTTTACTACTGTCTTTTTTTGATGAGTATTCTGCCAAAACTTAATATAGGTTTATGACAGCGGGTGATGGGATCAAGCACCGCAAAGTTGTTCATGAGGTTAGACATTATGATTTGGATGCTTAATTTTTGATAGTGTCCTTTAATCACCTTTTATTATATATTCAGCTATTCTCTAGAAAGGTACATCCTTGTTACTTTGATGACGACTGTCAATTATAATATCAAAGCCTTACTGCAAAAAAATCTCTTTCTCCATCTCCCTTTATAMGATGCTACATGCTCCGCTAAACCCATTTTTGTCATATCCTTATAACCCCTTCATTTGTTTATCAATCCCCAATCCCCATCTGGATTATCTTCCACACGCTCAAAGCCTCAAATGAATTTAGATAGTTTTCCCTTGTCCCAGATACTCACTACTCCCATCTGAAACTGAATTGCATCTCAATATGATCCTTCGTCAAACCCTGGCATTCTATATTAGCTTTCTTATAGTTTTGCCACATCAGATTTAAAGAAAATTTCATTCCTTTAATCTTCTAGTCTTTCTTGTTGCAATCTGCTCTCCAAGTGGGCCATCCAATCTTAATCCAGGTGCTACATTGTGGTCAATATTTCTGCAAAAATGATACAAATTGCTTCCATATTTGTAGGTTCTCTTTCCCTATCTAATAACACTGCCTCTTCGTTTGTCATTCTTTGCCCTTTTTAGAATTAGCACTCCATGTGCTTAGTTTTTCTCCAACTCAACCTAAATTCATTGGATCTAACTTTTGTTTCAGATTTTAGTGTGAATCCTTGTTTTATAATACACTATAAATTTGATCTTGCAAAGAGAATAAGGATTGAAAAGTCTATCCTTGGTGAACTCCAATTGTAACCACCTACAAGTCTCAACATCTTATTCTCATGATCACATCTTCATGAATGTATTCTAGTAACGTATTTAGGGGCTGTAAATGTGTATAGTTGCATGACTATGGCTTGCAGTAAACGTGTCTCCTTTCTATGAAATGAAATACTTGGAAAAGTTAGTCTACTGAATCGTGATTAACATCAGTACAATTTAATGTAGGTTACATCTGAATTTACCGGGCCGATAGTTGTCGAGGATGTTATTTATGAAAATGTAGATGATGATCTTGCTTCCAGTTTACCATCAAAGGAGCCTGTATTTCGTCGACTTACTTTTCAGAGGACTGAGAGTCTAGTTCAATCAGAAGCATTGCTCACCAACAAAATAACTGAGGTACATGATGAAGATGCTGGAAAAAAGAAACCATCTATCACAACAGGGAAATCCAAGAAAAAAGAAAAGCAGAAAATAAAGCAATCTCAACACCCTACAGTTAATGGTATTGGTTAGTGTCTTGATATTTTTCTTCTGATTGGTTTCCTTTCCAGTGTAATTTACTTTTTTTTTTGTGCTAATTTGGTGTTCTTAAGATAACCATCTATAATCTTACTCTTTCGATACAAGAACTCCAAGGAGAACATCACTGAATTAACCTCATGTAGTTTCTTCCATTTTCCCATTAGTATCTTGTGTTATGCATTAAGTAACATCAAACTTCTTCGTTGAATAATTTCCTACATTCTGAACCCATTTTCTTTGAAGATATCATGTATGAAGTAAATGTTTTTTTGTTTGTTTGCGAGACATGGATTTGGCTCTCAAAAAAGTTGCCTTAATAAACTCAAGGGATGCTGTAAATGAATGCTCTAAAGCTGCTGATGGTGCCATTTGACCTCCATTGGATGTAGATTTTAAAGCGGATTATGTTCATTGCTTGTTAGCAATTGAATTCAAATAAGTATTTCTATTATGATTTTTTTTTTCTCTCAATCTTATTACCTTTTGTTCTGTCCCCCATTAATCCCACAGATTCGAGCAGCAGTATGGAAGTTGATCACACCTTTTTGGCTAGCTCATACCATACTGGAATTGTGGCTGGGTTCATGCTGATCTTACCTTACTTAGAAAGTATGGCATCCAGCGGGGGAAAAGTAAGAACATCTACTTCACAGATCTCATGTTCAGTGCTGTGAGATAGCGGTATAGAGAGGATATCCAATTTAACCGTGCTTACAACATGAATTTTATTGCATAGGCAACTCATAGCATACTGCCATAATCATACTTGTATCACAGGTTGAGACCATTGTAATTGGTCTTGGAGCTGGCTTGCTTCCAATGTTTCTGTACAGCTGTATGGAMTTTTTACAAATTGAGGTAATTTGCATCCTCTGTTGTCGAGGGCTTTGGTGTATTGCTCAATTTGATTAATTTTTATTGTTTTTGCAGGCAGTTGAATTGGATCCTACAGTGTTAAAACTTGCAAAAGAATATTTTGGCTTTTGTGAAGATGAGCGTTTGAAGGTAAATATGAATTGTTGTTGTTGTTGTTGTGTAATAGCTGTTGCTTTAGATTTTTCTTTGTGCTTATTGTGTGGTGTGAGTTGCATTGATTAAAAGATTTTTCTTCTGTCATTTTTTATTACTCCCTCTGTAATGCAATTCTTGGAAATGGGTTAACACACTCTCCAATTCAAAATAAGGTCATTGTTGTTTAGTTGGGATATTAGTAGTGGTCCCAATTTAAAAAGGAGGCAATTTTAGGAGAGAGAAGGTATTGGTCCCAAACTCCCAAGAGAAAAAGTGTGTGGTTAATTTATTTTGAGGAATTTAATAACTGGTAATATAGTACTCCGTAATTTTATCGTTAAAATTTTGCCAAAAATGGAAAGAAATACATTTGTTGCAAGTATTTTGTTACACCTAAATATAGGAATTGTTGCAAGAATTGCGTTACGGTGGGAGTAACCGAGAAACTCTCTTAGTCTCTTACTTGGGTAACCATTCTGTTATAGCCTTTGTTTTTGAGTTACTTCTTGGTAATTTCTTCGCTAATTTATTTGTCCAGTGCCTCACTCTTCCCACTTCGTTTTTTTTCCCCTTATATTGTGAAAAGGCGTAGCAGTAGAGCTACTGTAAGGTAAATTCTGCGAAGTGAGTTTTACATCTAGTCATTTAGGTGGCTCAATTATTTTTGAGATATCCCAGAATGCTTGAAGACCACATTAATTATAAGTTTTGGTAATTCCAATTTATTTTCACTTGATGGTTTTCTTACCCAGTATCTGTTCCCTCCCCTGCAATAACGAGCTATAACTCGTGTATCCTTCATTTTGATGGTTTTCTTAGGTTCGCCTTGCGGATGGGATTCAGTTTCTTAGAAATCTGAAAGTTTCTAGTTCACAAGAATCAAGTGATCTCTCTGGAGCCGAAAAAAACGTATGCAATAATAGCTCTGTAGTAGTTAATGAGACAAATCAACCTGTGGGAAAAGTTGACGTAATCATAGTTGATGTAGACTCATCAGATTCAAGGTGAATATTCTTCCTTTCTCTTTTTGGAATATGATAATATTGTATAGTAATAAGCTACATCATAATTTCTGATTTCCTTTGTTACAGTTCTGGACTATCTTGCCCTGCTGCTGACTTTGTAGAAGATTCCTTTTTTGCTACTGTAAAGGATGCCCTTTCTGAGCAGGGCCTTTTCATCATCAATTTGGTTTCAAGATCTCAATCCATCAAGGAAATGGTTGTGTCAAGGATGAGAGTGGTAAGAAAGTTGACCGGAAAGTTTGTTAAAATTAAAGAACACATGAATCTTTATTTTTGCACATGTGTATCCTGTTAAATTGAAGTTTTTGCTTGGCTGGCATAATTATTACTACCTTTGACTTCAGTTGTCATCTAAACTCTAGACCCCAGTTTCAGTGTGGACTATTGGCTTGACTGTGTGTTCTCTATCTGGACCATATGAAAGGGGCAATCTTATTTATGTGTGAACCATCGGATCATGTCTATTGTAAACACAAATTGAAAGAGGAAATGACTAAGGCCAAAATTCCTGTACTTGTTAGCTCTTAACAAAAACTTGTTGGACATCTTACCAATCATCCATCTAACCGAGCCTGTAAGAGTAGTTACTCGGCAATCAGTATAATGATGAGTGATAATATCTTCACTAGTGGTCTAGTGCTGTTTGACTTGTAAAACACTGTCTATTTCTGAGGGACGTGGATTGGAGGGGGGTGAGGGTAATTAACTACAATGTGCTCTCCCGACATTATATATTGTACCCAGATACTGATGCATTATGATCTGTTTCTTGTTTTCTTCCCAGGTTTTTAGCAACCTTTACTGCCTTGAACTTGAGGATGATGTGAATGAAATTCTCTTTGCTGTTAACTCAAACACGTGTGTTGTGGAGGAAAACATTTCTGAAGTGACAACCCAGCTTCAGAAGCTGTTAAAATTTAAAAATCCAGAGCGAAGCCAAGGCATTGTGGATATGGCTAGGAAAATCAGGCGCCTAAAGTGAATCGCTTTATAGTCATTTAGTCACTAAACCTGCTGTGATGAGAGAAGTGACTTCTAATCATCGGGTGGATCACAATCCCTTTTGAAAATTGGTGGGTCGAGTATGACTAAATATAATTGACAATCGAATCAAAGTTTCAGATGAAGAGGGAGTTATGCATGATATACAGATTGCATTCTGCTGGTCAGAGTCGCTCAGTACAAGTATTATTGTCCAATTCTTATGCTCTGCCGGAGGTGGCCAAAATCTATTAAGCTGCGGCACACGCTTGGGAGGTTATTTTTTGTAAGAAATTAGGGAATAGAATTCATGAAGATATTGTATGAATGTTATACTGCATGAATGATTTTTTCGATTGGGAGAAGATGATCATCCGACCTTCACATGGATGCGTAAAAATGGTTTTGCTTGCATAATTCATGGTGATATAACATCCATGGCTATTGTTTTGTGTAGATTGTTGAGTCTTTATTTATTCTCTCATCACAGTACCTTATTTCAGCTTTGTTCATATATTTTGTCCTTTTTTGTTGCACCACTAACTTACAATGCGATCATTGTCTGTCTTTTGAATCCGTYGCGATATGTCAGACTTGCATCCGAAGATTGTTGCTGATTCTGTCTACTACGAAGGAAGCCTGAACAAAACTCACCTGGTGGTTGTCCTTGTCTTTTTGCTAATAAATACGAGTATAAAGATTGATCAATAACTTGTTTAATACAACCACCCTTTTTTGTTCTTATGCGAACCGCAATTGATTGACATTTGTATGTTATTATTGGAAAAGGACGCATTGTAATTTGTAACAATGTATATTATCCATAAATCGACAACTACAACTGAGAATTATTTTTCCAAGTTCCTTTCATGTCATTCAATGCATTTGGTATATTCATGCCTTGCCTTTTATGTCTTATCTTTCCAAATCAACATAATTTTGATGCTATTTACTCTAAACAAATAATGATAGTATCGTTGATGTTCTTTGTAAATGGAAATTTTCATAATCGTTGAAAAGTAGAATTGTYTGAAACTCTGAATCTACTTTACAAATAATAGTATTTTCTTCATGCGTCATTTATGACGTTCAGTTGTTCATGCTGTGTTTGTGTCAAACCATTATTTTAAAAAAGTCCCAAAAGACTCAAAACAAACTTGTATGCTTTCGTGTCAAACTTGCGTGATTAGATCAATTTCAAATAAAGTATCGAGTTTTGAAAAATACAATTATGAATCACAAGGTCGGCCCACAAGATACCAATTGACACACAATAACATGTACTYGGTTTCTTGCCCTTATTGAACCGTATTTTTATCGTTTCATGTCATGTCGTGTGTAAGATCAACCTTATACAAAATATTTTTTAAAAATATTATAAAGCACAAGGTTAATAAATAACCTTTTCAATACGAGTGATTATTATCCACCCCGTCAATAAATCCGAAGACGGGACCCACCATCACAGAGTCCCAATGGTTAGTTTTCTCCGCACGTTGCAAGACTTAAGTTTGCAGCAAGAATAATAATTAGAGAAACAATAAAAGTTGCTTAGCAGCGTAAACAAAGCAGCTAACCGCCCGCCAAAAGATCCTCCTGCCAGTAAACTTGGAAGAAGGTTAAGAAGAGACTTAAGACCCTGTTTGGGAAATGACCCCACAAAACAAGGAAAGAATGAAAATTTTGGGAAATTTGTGTCACAATTTGACATGTTTGTCCCCCCACTCCCAAACGCGGTGGGTTGGATTTTCGTTGGCTCTCTCAACCTACTCCCTYCATAACGAAATAAAAGTAATTATTATACATTTTTGTTTAATTTTGCTAAATAAGTTAATCACAAATTAGTAAAAGAATTAATAGGGTGATTCAAAAATATAAGACGGAAAAAAAATTGGTAAAAAAAAACAAAAAAAGTTGGTAAGTAATTATTGTTTTTATTTCGTTAGGAGGGAGTATATTTTTCAATGCATCACACAATCGCACTCCTCTTCTTTTCTCTTTATTTCTCTTCTCATTTTCGTAATCATTCTTTATTTTTCCAGGATTTTTTTATTTTTATTTTTCCTAGGATATTCAATATTCATATACCACTTTTCCTTCACTTTCTTGTGTTATTACCAAACAGGCAAACACACACTTGTTTGTTTAGCTGCTTCCAACAATCATGGCAGTGCCAGTGAGTATTTCCTTAATCTTTCTTCACATTCTTATGATCTTTTTTTTTTTTTTTCCTTTTCCCCTTAGTGTATGTTTGGATTTTCTAATGAATACTTACTTATTATTTTTCGAATTTTCTAATTTTTGTTAAAGATGACTATGATTTGTGAGTGTTGTTCTGAATTACCTGTTGTCTTTAATCTAAATCTATTGATGTCTCAATTCTGCCTTCTGCTCTTCTTATTGAATTTCYTTTTTTTTTTCCTGATGTGGGGATTGATTATACATGTTGAATTATGGGATTGTTGATTATTTGGTAAAAAGACTGGAACTTTGATTTACTGGTAATGCCAATGAACTGGGTTTTTTTTTTTAGTGAAGTAGTAAATTCAAAGCTGTTATCAATTGCATATGTTGGTGGATTGAATATGTGTGATCACTGAAATTTCAATTGAAAGAATTACAATTTGAATATTTTTGGAACATTTGTTTTCTGTTCTTGAGCTAGCTAGTAGAAATCCTATAAAATTGTGATGTTTTCTTAACTAAGTGGTAAAGGAAATATCAGTGGTTAGAGAGTTAATCAGTGCTTGTGCCTTTTTGCTTTGCAAAATTATGTGTAGTCCAATTTAAAAGAAGGTTTACGATTGATTAGAATCTTCAAAATCATGTTTGTTGTGTTAAAGGCATGAAGTAACATCTTAATTACTTGCCAAGATAAGTTTTATAAACATCTTTGCCTGCATTTTTAATCTTTACCAGCATTTTTAACAAACGTCTGTGGTTTGTCATCCTGTGGCAGCGGACGAATGTGCCGAAGTTTGGAAATTGGGATACAGAAGAAAATGTCAATTACACAACCTATTTTGAAAATCCAAGAAGGGTGTTAACTAGTGACAAGGTGAACCCAAGTAACTCTCCTGATAGTCCTAATGTTGCCTCTAAGTTGGGGGCACGAAGAGCATCAGAGGCTGCTAGAGCAAAGCATGGGCGAATGTTAAGCCAAGAAGATGGTGAATTACAGAGGTCATATGATTCTCCATMACACTATGATGTTGGGCGTAAGTCATCARCCAATTCAGCCCATTACCGACCTGTTGGCATAAGTAGTGATACACCCAAAAGGGGTGCAAAGGCAAATGGAAGGGGCTTTCGCAGTGCCGACCACTCTCCTCTGCATCCTCATTACTTGGCAAAAATCGGTGCAAAAGGAAGCACAGTTTCTTCTCCTTCATGGGAAAAAAAGGGTTCTGAAGGAACTCATGGTTTGGCTCCATCCACTCCTGGCAGATCCCGTCTGAGATCGGTTCCTCGAGGCAGTGAGACCGTAATACACTATTCTTTTCTAGTCTTCAATTGATGCTTGTATATGCGCAAACACCTAATATGATTAACAAAAAAATTTAAACTATCATCTACTACCTGACGTCCTGAGTCCTGACCTCCCCCCCTCCCTCCTCTAAATTTCACCTCTAAAGAAAATTGATGCTATGTTATACATATGTTTCTTGATTTAACATTCATTTTTGAGCCAAACATCAGCTAAAATGTCGTGTAAATTCAGTTTCTCTTAGAACTTGGCTGCCATTGAAACTTTTGAGACCACCTGGGTTGTCTTAAGATGTTTTATGCCTGGGCTCTTTTTTCATCTTCTCAATTGCTGTCTATGATTCTACGTCTTTCATTGCCTATTCATCTAAGCATGGCTTGAAAATTCAAGAGTCCCTATGAATCTTGTTTATATCTTCTCAACTGCCTTCTTCCCCCCCCCCCNCCCCAAGGTAAATTTTAACTTACGAGATAAATCGATAGCTGATCATATCAAGAGATGAATTAATAGCTGGTTAAAGATTGACCAACATATGGGAAAATGTATCTTCCCGGCTGCTAAAACACACTAAAGTGTCTAATTAGAAATGCATAAAATAGCTGCAGAAATGGTACTGAGGATTGTTAGTGGAATGTGACAGCCTGATCGAGGTGCTTCTGTTCCAAAATTTGGGGAATGGGATGAGAATGATCCCTCTTCAGCCGATGGATTCACACATATATTCAACAAAGTGAAAGAGGAGAGGCATGGCAGCGTAGGGAACACACCCGGTACAACAACTCATACTCAACATTCTGAGGATCAGAAGCACCATAGAAGTAACAAATCGAGGGTATGTAAGCATAATCCTTCAAAAACTTTTTACTGTTTCTATAGGTTGCTTGCAGCTAACTCTGCACATTCCTTTCTGTCCCAATATCTCAGGGGTGTGGCTGTCTGCCTTGGTGAGGAAACTGATACAAGTCGCTTACTTGTTAGTAGTCACTGTGAAAATATAGCCTTGCACCTCGGGGTGTCTGTCTGCTCTTGTATACCCTGGTAATTTCTGTCAGCGCATTCTTTCTCTTGTAAAAGAATCTTAGAGGCAAAAGTAGGAGCAATATGTTTTCTATGCTTTGCTTGTATACATGTCTCTCTGAACCAAATTATACTCAATTATATTTGATCGCCATTATATTTGATCGCGAGCAGCTCTATTGAGATTGTTCATGGATGCAGCTAAGTGATTTAAGAAGGGATTTCATGGCGCAAGATTCATGGCATTTGAGCAATAATGGGAAACAAGTTGTTGGATTTAGTATGGTCTGTCAATGTACAAGTATCTATTTATTATTGTCAGGAGAGTAAATGGCATCATGTTGTGGTCTTTGTAAATTTTTTCTATCGTTTTCTACAAACAAGTACGGAGTAACATACTACCAACAACTATTTGAGTAGTTAACGGAAATCAAAAGGAAAATTTGTCAAACAATACCTTGGAATTACAATTTTATTTTGTGAAATACATTCGTTTATTTTATTTGTAAAATAATACCTTATAAWTTTTTATTAAAAAATCGTGCCTTATAATCAGAAATTGACCAAAAAGTCAACAAAATATATACTGACTTGTGTTTTTTCAACCATTTAATTGTGCTTCTATCACTTTCCTTATTTCCCTTACTCTTTTATTTTCGGCACAAAAGTAGTCTCTTTAAAGTATTATCTTAAAAGAATTCCAAATCAAAACAGGTTTTCCCTTAAGACGGAGGAGACTACGTGCGCAAAATAATTTTGCGATAAGAATTGAAATCATCAAGATCGTTTCGCATACGATATACCTGTTTGTATTTTACACCTCTTTCGTACTACGCTTAAAAAGATGGTAACAAGGAAGCTTAAAAGGAAAGCTACGCTGTAATAGGATAGATCAAGGAGGTCGTTCGTATTTTTATTTTCTGACAGCATTATCTAACCTTCACTTCATTGAGAAACAAACAATGTAAAAAAAAAGTTGATGCTGTATCAGAGCAATAAATTATGCATCAGTGCAGAAGACCGTAGCTGCAACATTCGGTACTAGTATAGAAATATCGAATTACACGTGGAAGAACATAAAATATACTCTGTACTTTTTTAGCATTTGTGTTGTGTTGTTACAACTTACAATAACACAATACAGAAAGGTAAAATATACCAGCATAAGCAGTTTCTGTTACAATGCCTAGATACTTGAGGACCCTGTAACTTGTGACGATATACACTTTGCCTCAACAGCTAGGGTTTTGACAACCCCTCTACACGGATCATTGCCAAACTCAGAATTTGAAACTCGAATGGAACAAGTCTGTCTTCCATTGCAGAGCTGTTGGGGAAAATGAGCGACAGATCATATTAGCGCTATCTTTTTTTATCACTATATTGAATATAATCATTGATATTAAGGCGCTGTAATATTGAAATTTGCAGGACTAAATTTCCAAGATATCTATGATGACAAGAGCCAAAAAAAAAAAAAAAAAAAAAAAAAAAAAAAAAAAAGGAGAGTGTTTATTAAACTGAAAGCCAGATAAATAGAAGCAGATGTCAGCCATTCAGGTCAGCAGTTACCTACATGAGATATAAAGCATATACTGATCATTCTAGGGGCCATATTGTTTAGTAACTCGAGATGGATCAATTTAAACGTTCATGTTAAATTAATAATTCCAAAAAACTTCATAGATAATTGAAGAATCAAGTGTGTAGTGTTAGCCAACTTACTGCAGAAACCACGTCGGATGACCTTACTGCATGACAACTGCCTTCAGAATACTGTTGACAGCTTCCCTTTGGGTTCCCATAGCTGGCAAACACTACAGAGATTACGTGTCCATCTTCACAATGCAGATGCATTTCAGGTGTTGTATCATTAATCAAGATCTGCCCATCTACAGAGCTCTGATTAAGCCATCTCGAAAGTGGTGGATAGTGGGATTCTGATATGTGACCACAAACGATTCGTGAATAATATGATGTTAATGAAATCTCAAATGGGTTTCCACCCATCTCCTCAAAAACAACCAGTAAGTTATCTGATTTCTGCAGCCATGAACGCGGTACATGGTACCTGAAAAAAAAATGAGACACGAGATCAGGTATTCAAACCCCTTGCAGAAGCAAATGTAAAGAACTAAAAGGCTTCAACACAATAGAGAGAGAGAGAGAGAGAGAGATAAATCAGAAAACTATACCCATAAAGCTCTGCAAGTGTAAGTGACCACAAACTACGGAGTACTTAAGAGCTCAGCCTCATGATATTCATTGTTTCTGTTGAGTGTTTTAAAAATATTGATTTTTTGCCCAGATAGTCCTCAATATTGCCTGACCCTGAACTTTTATTACACTACCAATGAAAAGGCGGTCTAAACTTTACCCCCCAAAACTAAAGAATATTCCAGAACACAGCACCTAAACTTAGTGAGAGTGACTTTTCAGGAGCTTAATAGAATGCCAAAATTGTAATGAGAATCAATTGCTTGACTTTTATTATAATTGAAGTTAAATTACCCATCAAACTAACCACCACGACAGATAGGAGTTGGTACCAACGACCAAGAGTGGAAGCTGAAAGAAGATTTCACTAAAACATCATCTTATCAAGTTTCATCTTTCCGATAAAGGCTGCATACCTCACTTGGGTAGGCTTCCCACAATTGGTTCTGCACTTGCCTGAATCATACTTTCCACGATAATCACAAGACTGACATCCATCTTGCGAAGAGGTCAAGTTCCAATATCTTCCTATATGATGGCCGTTAACCCAAGCTTGGCCTTTACCCATACTTCTTAGATCCAGAGCAACTGGATCCAGTCCATCAGGAGCATCAAAGTAGGTCTGCCTCAGATTAAATGAAAATATTTAGACACAGTAATATGCATAGGACTCATTGATCTTAATTGAGATGTATGTTTGCATAACGTGTCATGAAACTCATGACTATATGCAATCACAGTTAGTACGAAGGCAGGAGTCCTTGACAACCATTTCGCTCCAAACGGCTCTAAATTATTTCATGAAAGATATCATAATTCATAACTTTCCAAATATGCATATCAGAATGACACCTAAAGCCTAGAAAATCAAATTTACACTTAGCTATGATTTTTTAAAGGAATTTATAATAGACAACTACAATGACACCATGATAGGCATTGTCAATACATATGTCATTTTTTTATGTCTAGGTCTAAGATAGAGTTGCATTATTATTGATATCGGTAGGCATGTGACTTCCTTTTCCATAGTAAAATAAACAAAAATAAAAAAAAAAATAAGGTTGTCATCACTAGAACCGTTCATTACCATCCATTAAACGAATTAGTCCCAGTTCACTCCAAAGACACATAAAGATTAAGACTATGCAGAATGATTTATAATGCATAGCTTGGTCAAAGAGGGGGCGCCTGACAGAAGGTTATTTGGAAAGGACATGTTTGTGTGCTTCTTAATAAATCAGGATCTTTCACAATCTTCTTACAATCTTACTCCATTTGGACTTCACAGTTTCTTAGGCTGCCTGCTAATTAAATTCCGATAATGGTTGACTAATATACCGCTTATAATGAGGTAGCTACTGCCTTGTTCAATAACAATACAAGATTATTGAACTTTAAGAAATAAAAAATAAAAAATAAAATCTTTGATTGTAAACGGTTCAGGTTTCAGTTTAACTCGATCATCAGAATTTAAAGTACAAGAATACCTCTATTATGGTTTAAACAAATATACCTTGTACCAGCTCAAGAGGGAGCTATTTCTGTCAGTAGTCAAATCAACCCAAGCTGCCTTCTCATATCCTTCTAATGTGTATATTTCCTGCATCTCACCTTTCAGCCCAACCTAGACAGAGAGAGGGAGAGATTTTGCTTTGAAGTCAATAACATCATAAAGAGAGCCATACTAAGAGTCCTACAGAGTAACTAGCAATAGATGATATATTTATAATGTTTACTCTTAGTTTGGGCCCTCATTTAGGCCATCCTACTATTTGAAACTCTCATTCTCACAGTAAAGAAATCATAATCAAGAAAAAGAGCCCTTGGCTATGTTTCGAAACTATTAGAGATCATAAACCAGACTTCCAGTCCAACAGCAACCGAACATATCTAGTTTTTCAACCATAACTATAGGTGAAGATCGCATTTGAAATGTGTGTAGCTTGATAACGGAATCATGCAGCTTAACAGAAGCCTTTCACTCTAAAATATGGCCAACTTAACACAGTCAAACTACACTGCTCCAAAGTGTACTAAAACACATAAAAAGAAAGATGYAACATGCACCTGGTAAGTCCATGATGAGTTTGATAGATCCATGTCCCCTTTTTTCAGCCCAGTGAGCTTGATTTGTCCCTTAAATCCACCTCCATCTTTCTCCAAGAAGGAACCATAATTCTGCAAGTAGAAAGGAACATGAATCAGATATGTGGCTAGGAGGTTCTGACAGAAAACCGTAGTACATGAAACATTCCAGTAACATACATAATTTAAGAAGAGAATAAACAAACAATGAAAGTATAGGAAGATCTGAAACATCCTTTCCAATAGTGAAAGAAATTTCTCCAATTTTTAAGTAAGAAACACATCCAATATTATTTTAGAGAGAAAGAATTAGAATACAATATTGCATGAAGGTTTACAAATTATAAAAGTTAAGATAGGATGCCGTGTATTCATATAAAGATTGCAAACTGTAAACAGTCCACTATAGGGCTTTTGCCACCAGAACAATAGAGATGCAGCATACCTGTAGACCCACAGTCAGAGACAACAATGCCACATCATTATCTCCTTCCAGCAATGCAACAGGCTGTACAACCTGTACCCAATGCCCAACTCCACTACCTGCAGTGCCGAATGAACATGTTTAATCAATGGTCAGGTCATGGTAGAAGCTAAGTGTACCTGATTATCAAGAAAGTTGACATGCTCGTTCACAAGTCTACTACAAGATGACTATACAATCCTAAACCAGAAATGAGAATGATATGTGATACAATATAAATGTAAGTGAAGTGATGCTTAAGTGAATTCTGGGTGCTGGGGTTCTGTCATTAATTCAAAGGCACTCAGGTTACAACTAGTACACAAGTTGTTTTCTCCCCTTAATGAGTATCGACAGATCATAATTTTGACCTCACATATCACAGTTTAACTCCGTTTGGGTATTTAGTTAATTAGTTTACCAATTAGTTGCATTTTGCAAAACATGTATATATTGAGCAATATGTAAGCCCTACCTGAATAATAAACAAGTTCTTTTCATATTAAAAGGTTCATAAAGCTCATTTAAAATTTAATACAAGTATATAAATGGAAGATGGTAGATACCTGCAAGTTGGCCATTAACAAATATGTGAACCACATCACGCATGCTATCAATTGTAAGAGTTGGATGGGTTCCATTTTTCTTCCAAAATGATACATCTTCACCAGAAATATGTACTCTACATTGCATATAAACAACCCCAAAAGTATCAGAAAAGTCTAAAAGAGATTAGAGATGACTGACTATAGAGTACCCTTTCAATACAAGTAAAATACTCCTTTTATCCCAAAATTAGCTTCACGTTTTCATTTAGGGGTGTCTCAAAAAGAATTCCCCACTTAATATGCACATTTTTTTTCCTTTCTCTCTCCATACAATCAACCCTTTTTGTTCTCTTCCCAACACTATCTTTAATGTTTTATCTCTACAGTCTATCCAAATTGAAATATTTTAAATTAATATGCCATTCCTAAATTTGGAGTTATTTATGTAATAGAGTGAGTAAGAACAGGCAAATATAACCCAGACAAAATGTTAATATCATATTTGTTCTTGTATGATCAGGGTTTTAAAACCAAAATAAAATCAATGACCAATGGGTAATGATGAACCAAGACAGCAGAAGGATATGAAACAAGACAAGACAGCATGTTGCAATCACTTAAGTGCTTAGAACTAAGTAGCAGCAATTTCATATAAGACACCTAAAGCTCTATAAGATTAACTGCCCTTTAGAACAAAGAGTTAGAGCGAGATAAAGAAATAAGAGAACATCACAATGTCATGTATAGTTACAAAGAAGCCATATTAATTCTCTCAAGAAGTTTCCCAACAGTTGTGTTATGCACCCACACAAACCCCCATTTCATTTCACCTACTCACATAAAGGGAAGAGAAAGATAGAAAATGCCTAGTTGCCATGTGGACGAATTGAGAGGAAGCAATAAGGAAGGATGGGTATGTTTGTTGGGATTAGTGTCATAGTAAGAGTCAGTTAGAAAAGAGACTGTCGGCTCTTTTTATTTTAAAATGGTGGGGAGTGACAGCAACTCTGAAGCTGCTACCATGTACAACACTACAACAACATCCATACTCCTGTTGCCTTTTTATTGTATTATCATTATTATTTCTAAAACTTAGCATCTTGGGTATTTCAAGGTAAAGGAAGATGTAGGAAGGTTCTAATGAGTTACTCCAGACTAGTGCAGTGTTTATCAATAGTACTCGTTAATGATGCATGAATTCAGAAAATTAGTGATACTGGATACTGGTATCTAATTTCAAAATTCTTTTATGCAGCCGTTAATTTTTTTTATTTTTTTTAAAAAAAAAACATGCAGCAGAAAGATTATGACATTGTACCTAGTAAAGTACCAAAGATAATCAGAGAAGTCCTTGGTCACGTTTAAGTGTTCCAAGATGCCTTGTGCAGTAAATTTGTGATCACTCCATACTCCAACAGGCTCATGTACTGTTACCCAGCTTTTTGAAACATATGATTTTCCATCTTGATGCAATAACTTTTGTAAAACCGAAGTGGTGTTTGAAAGATGAGGTGCATCAGGCTCTAGCACTTTCATTGATGTCTGAGCCCCAACCTGCAACATAGGGCAACTAGAATAACTACGCTACACTTTACTGTATCACCACAGTTTTAAAGATAAGAGGTGGGCAGAAAAAGTTTAGGGACCATCTTCCATAGTTCGGATGACATTCAGGTTAAAGTTTTGAACTCGGAAAAGGAGAAGATACTGTTTTAAATTTGAAAGAAAAGCAAAACCAATCTGCCTCCCCATTGATATATCTTAGTCATTAGCTCGATCGCGTGCGAGCACACAAAGCTCGGAAAAACATGATAAGAGGTTTACAAAATAATAATTGATAATTTCTGACGGGATCTATTTGACGACTAAATCAATAACTAAAACAATGATCAAATTTTAGTGTCTTTTAGTTCAATAGTCCGGCTTCACTCATACTCTTTTATATATCATTTTACCTTTTTTAGATATGTATTGCAGGCTGTAGATCTAGTGAGATCATGACTAAAACAAATCACAGCATGTTTTTCCCCTTCTTTTCTCTCAGAAAAAGAATCCTATCCCTAGGACGTAGCTTCCCCCCTCCCTCTCTTTCTTTCCAAAACTTATTTGAAAAAATTGTCAAAGAATGGAGCCCAACCCATATAATATTGTAGTGGATTGAAGAAAAATAATACTTGGGCAGCCTGCCTCTTTCCCATCCTACTTGACTGAGACTTAAGACCATGTGGAAAGGGTCCGACATGCAATGAAAGTAACACAGAAACTTTTCAAGCAGATGAAAACGAAATTATGAACATGGAACAAAGGTAAGGGTCCAATGTGGTTATTTTGGAACATATATGGTATGATTGATTGATGCAGTGTTGCAGACAACTATATATGTAACAGGATAGTAATCGTCCAAGAGAACAAAAAACCTTGGCGGTGTTGTAAGCCACATTCAGACAGTCTGGTAATATACTGACAGACCAAGGGGGTAATGTATATGTGTGTCCCTGGAAATGTACTGAAGCCACTTTATGTTGATCAATATTAGCCAGAAATGCTGAGCACCGACTTTCATCTCCAGACTCACTTGATCCAGACCTTCTGCTGTATCCTCTTTTGCGATAAACATGAGCCTAAGAAACATAAAAATATAGAGCACTCTCTCAATAAATCTATAAATCTGAAAGTCACAGTTATCATATATTATAGCAAGATCTGAATCATTTACATTTTTCTGGATGTAATAATGCTAGTAAATGAACCAGTTGTTCATCAAAGTCCAATTTTCATAAATTGAGTTTCCTCTTGAAAGGAGGAAAACCTTAAAAAGCCTTACACAAAAGTTAATTAGGGTTCATGTTCACAGCTAAATTAAACTCTTAAATCAAATAGAATGGAACTAAAAGCAGCAAAAAATCCTTCCCCTAGCAGGTCTATGGGAACTCAATATCTTGAGGGCAGGACATCCCTAGAATCATTCTCACTGAATGACCCCTATTATGGSACTGAATTTTGGATGATTCCAAACCCATATCTGGTGCCATAATTGTGTGATACAACATCCAAATATTTCTAGATAGAAAAAGTCTTTATGTTTGATTTTGAGATCTGTGGAATAACATACTTCATATATAGTATTGGTCTTGCAAGTTGACAACATCACTGAAACCGCCATGCAAGGAATCAGCATAAACCTCAACTCCTATTCACTTTTGCTAGCAAGTGAAAAACCATCACAAGCAACACCAAAACATTGATAAGCAGACAGAACAGGGGAGCTAAATGTGATCAGGGAGATTTAGGTATATTATGTTAGTTGCAAATGAGTGGAGGAGATGTTTGGGGAGAGTTTATGTGAGGGAATTATTGTAACCAAACAGAGGCTAGTGACAGAAAAATTATCCAAAAATAAAACCGTCAAGTACTTATGTAATTTTAAAAGAGTCTCCATCTCTCAAGTGGGAGAATGCATTTGAGGATCATTATGTCAATCTGACCTCTGTTACAATTTACTATTATAATCGTGTCTTCTATATATTCTTGTGTGATAGTAACTAACCTATAGCACACCACTAAAATTATTCATTTATCCTTCATGCATGCAGCATTAAAAGCCCTTCAAAAAGACTCCCACCCGTGGGGAGTGGGTAGTAAGCAACCTTGGCCTCACCCCTGCAATTTTGAGAAATTGTTCACTGACTCTTGATAAGATAGTAATATTGTATGACTGTCTGCTGCTTCACAACAAGATGTGCAAAAAGCTTGAGCCATTTTGAAAATTTTCATAATAGTCCTATACCAAGATGGGTGTAAGGACAACAGCCTGCAATGATCGGAGAATTACAAAACTTATGGCATAGTGTAACAGTCAAACTTATGTACGAACCTCCTGCATAGGTCCCAGCTTGACATAATGAGGAGAATCAACTGCAACTAAAGCAGGCTCACAAAGCTTGATTGCAGCATGCAGATCTGTCAAATGGCCCCACTTTGGCTGGCTTAAAAGACCTGCATGAATAAAGTTGACCTTTCAAATACCTGGCCTGTGAAGCTAACAGTTCTGTATATTTGCAGAAAGCACTTACAGGGCAGAAACAAAAGGTTTTACTTACCATATTCATCAATGGGAGCGTCATAGTCATAACTTGTGATATAGAATGGACCCCCAGATGTCCTACCAAAATTGGTACCACCAAAATACTGCAAAGAGAGAGCGCAATGTTCAGAACTTGATTTCAAAACTCATTCTGCTGAAATTGTGGTTATGCCATTGTTCTGAACTTTTGGCACTTCACCCTGATACTGATAGACTTATAGACTATAATGCAAATTGTATCCACTGTCATCTTAATTTTCGACTTCAAATGTAACATCATCATTGGTTCTCAGTGGTCCACAACATAACACAGACAGAGCAGCGGAAACATTGAGATTCCTTTATGGAAAGAAAATAGAAATTTGAAACAACCAGCTATCTTGTACTCTATAACAACACACCCTGGAACAAATCTTTTTRGTGGACAAGAAAATTTATTTGAAAATTAAAGATATCCCTGATGCTTGACGGCTCGTATGGTGTTACCTTACGTGTCACTTCTAGAAGAGTATMTACCATTGTGAATAATTGGCAACATCATAATGTAAAGTTGTGTCTCAAGCTAAATTTTTGACACAAAAACCACAAATTGAAAATAGAGTTTTTATAGTGGCAGCTGAAATGGTTTTAATGTATCAAAGCACAATACAATAAACAATATTACCATGTAATAGTTTTGTAAACTACCGCCTCGTTGGAAAAAACGAGCAACTGCAAATGCAAGGTCTTCAACGGGCCTATGAGGTAAACTTTCACCCCATTTCGTGTACCTACAAACAAGTTAGATGAGACAAAAATAAATAAATTAAATAACGTGGTTCACAAAAAACCTGTCCTAGTTTCCTTCAACAATTCAAAAAGATGATCGACTGTATGTATCATTAACAAGAAATGAGTAAGTTATTTGTACATATTTTAGGTGTGCTGCAACTCCTCATTGATCCCTCTATACCTCTCGGGCTCTCACTTTCCTCCCTCTTCTCCCTCTCATCTCCTTCTCACCTGTTTCCCTTTTTCAACCCTCTATTCTCCCTCCAACTATCAATCACAAATATTCTCCTAAGCTTGTGCAGGAATGAATTTTTTTACAGATTTAACTACAGTAAAAGTCATGAAGTTGATTTTGAAAAATGAACTTGAGTCATGAAGCAAGAAGCCATACCATCCATCCCAGTCCTCGGTCCAAAAAATAGGCTTCTTATTGGAATTTGGTTTAAAGCCATCGCAATAGTAGCCATTGCAGGTATTAATCTGTGTTTTGGTTGAACATAATACCTCAATATCAGTAAAAATGACCAACACAGAAAATAAAGACATACCAACTACAACTCGTCATAAATTAGTTTAGAGCTCGTAAAAACTAGCTCTAGTTCAGATAAACAATAAAACATATCATACATTAACACCCACATCCAAAAAAGGGGAAAAAATAATGATAATAAAAATAAAAATAAAAATAAAAATAAAAGCTACATAATATAGATGACATTATGATAATAAACTTACAATGAACTCAGGGGCATCGGTTTGTTTGCACATTACCCATGGAACACCAGCACCAAGTCCAACTGCCATCTTAGCAGCCCAGTTAATATAGTCCCGTCCTTTCTGACCGTATGAACTTTCAACATCTCCATATTCATTCTCAATCTAAGAAAATGAGCAAATGACAATCAAGAATATAGTAAAGGCACAAGATAAAGGTTTCTTAAGAGATTAGATCAATTAACATCAACTTTAATCACATGCATGATTTCATGTCAGTCAAAGACTAACATCATAGAGCACTAGAACAGGATACAGATCCCTTTACTTCTCTTTGAAACAAAAAATCTTTATAAAGAAACAGAAACATAGAGATAAGCAAAGTAGTAGTATCCTACTTTATTATAATAAATAAATAAATAAATATTTATTTATTTATTTTAAAAAAAACCTGCAATAGTATTATTGGCCCTCCTTGCCAAGAGAAAAGCTTCTCTTCTCGCATCAAATTCACAATCTTCGTAACAAATCGCTGCATCTCCTCCTGAAGGGACAAGGAGGCTAAATTTTCAAGACAATTAGAAAGGTAAACACTTGCATTATAATACAAATTTAAGCAGGAGACTAATTGAATTAATCTCCATAGTCCATACATAAAAGTATGTATATAACTATTAATAAAGTCGGTAATCCTCTCGATTGAAAGATAATCAAGAAATAAGACATTGATGCCTTGAAATTATTCAGGATCCTAGTTGCAAAAAATTATAAGTAATTTTCTTGTGTAAAATAAAGTTTGTTAAGCTAATTCATTTTTATTCAATATAAGTTGAACTATATTACTACAATATATATGTTATGCACTAGATAACCCTGTCATCAACTCATCATATCAATAAATCATTATAGATCATTGCTAATTGTACTTGCATGATTTATAAATTAAACATTTATAGCTATACATTAGTAAAAATTGTAAAGGTTAGATGCTGCTGTAGAATTCACTGAGACGAATMAAATAAGACCCACTTGATTATATTTTTTCTTATAGATTCACAATAATTTAATAGATGCTCATTGCTTGTGAATAGTGTTTCTAATGGCAAATTGACAGGAACTCCATGGAACGGAAGGAGKACAAATTAGATGCCAAGTTTTTTATATACTCCCTCCGTACCATGATGTTTGTTGTTGGTTCCTCATTTGGACGTTCTAATGTTTTGTGTGTTGTGCTTTATTTCTTATAGTAAAAATTTGTACATATATTTTATTGTGGGTTGACGTATCATGTGAGGCTTCTAATCTCCCTAATCAAACATTATCTATTATTAAAACAATTTATATTTTCTCTCTCATGCACTATTTGCTTTACATGGGTACCAGTACCACTTGCCTTATTTTATTACGGAGTATATTCCTATATTTCCCTCTCCCCAAATATACACACAAATCATTGTGGTTCAGATGGTATCCAGTGGAATGAGCCATACCCTCCTCTCTACTTCATTTTCTAAAATTCATACATTTGTGGGTTCGAGGCATGGGTTTTAAAATTATAAATCACCAATCAAACTCTAGGTGTAGGTTTTAATCATTCTAAACACCCCCTACCATGTAGTTATACCAATATCCTGCAAACTAAACACCCTCTCAATGAATTAAAATTTTAAAGAAAACATTTTTATTACTTATTAGAACATAAATATTCAAAAATGGTAAATGCATATTTGCTAACCTTAAAAGGTGCATTGTCTGTTCGAAATTCTATGCCAGGAATATCTCGCAGCCAAACAGGAAACCCTCTGAACATAGAAAGGCTATTAGCAAGAATGCAACTGGTTTTAGTGAAATTACAAATGCGATCAAATAGGACTAGCCGACTAGGCTATATTAGTCTGAGATTCTGATCATGGATACTGACCAGAATTATGTTATGTGGGTTGAAATGACAAGAACTTATATGCAGCTCATTTTCATAGCAAATGATGTTCTGACTATTTCTTAAAAAAAAGAAGAACAAGAACAAACAAATGACAGTGCCAATCCTGAGAAAGGAGAATAGAGAAGCATTATTCATATTCATAACAATATAACATACAATTCTCTGTGTTCAGAAAAATCCCAACATTATCTCCATCAATTAAACAAAAGTGTTATCAAGAGTGTATTTTTTGGATATTCTCATGATGAAAATATTGGAGACCACTATCATTGGCCCATATTCAGTTACTCAGCAATCTATTGTAAAACCATAAGCAACTTTTTATACTGTTTATAAAATAATCAACATTGCCAAATTGCAAATGTACCCTACTGCACTAGTGCATCTTTCAATTGTAAATTATACAGTCCAGAAATCAATAAGCTGAGACATTTTGCAGAACGAGCAAAAGGGTGAGTAACATACCCAAAATTCCACTCTGCACAGACATAAGGTCCTATCCGAAGGAAGAGATAAAGTCCGCTTGACCCAACTAACTTCACGAACTTGACAAGGTCATATCTCCCTTCAAAATTATACTACAGTTATGATAAGGAACTCAAATTAAACAAAATTCAACAACAAAACATCATTAAACCAGCAGGAATTAACAGTAAGACAAAAAGTATTGGCCTAACCTCTCCTCTAACCGGTTCGTGTCCATTCCAAAACGTGTACGTTTCGATTACATCCACACCTCCATCTTTGGCCTTAGCAATCAAATCAGGCCACATCTGCTCATATGCACAAAATTTTGCCTCAAAAAATCAAGTGTCAACCAAAACATTAAAGGCGGCATTCTGCTATGTCCAGTTCAAACCAAGTAACAGCATCATCATTCTTAAGCTAAATATGAAGTATGTCAATAAAGTAAAGCGAAACATCAGCTTCACAAAACTCGATTGATACATCAAATCAAAGGTAATCGAAATCCGATAATCTACCTTAGCAGTTGACTATGCATCATAACAACAGTAATTCGAAGCWTAAACACGAAATCAGCTGCATAATAAACAAGCAAATTGAACATGCAATCTGACATTAATGATCAAAAGTAGGAAAAAGAAGACCTGAGGGGTGGCGCGAGGGTAATGGATTCCAGCAGAGATGAGCATGCGACGACGACCAGCAATGATGAGTGATCGATGATCATATGTGACGTTGAATGGCTGAAACATCAACGATTTTGCAATGGCGAAATCCGCCATTAAAATGAAAAGGAAGAAGAAGAGCAAGCACCATTTTTGCGGAATTCGAGCTTTCATGACCTTGATTTCAGTGCTAACAGTGTTGCTAAGCGATGAATTTCAAAKATTAGTACACCTGATTTTATTCGAGAAGAGATAAGAGAAGAAGATGATGATGCTGATTGTGGATTAGTTTAATTTTAGTTAAGTTTACTACAATTCAGAAATTGACATGATTATGGATAATGACGGCGTAACACCTGAGCTGACAAGTAATTTTAATTAAGCACACTAATCAATTGAGCAATTGAGTTGACGTTGGTTTGGATATTAATGCTATAGATTCGTGCACCGTCAATTATTGCTTTCGAGAGGGTAATCTCTATTATACGAAGTATAAGTTAAGGGGAGYTATGGTGTCCCTCCTAGTCATTTACTAATTTACCCTTAAACGAAAATAAAATTACAGAATT
Organism: Bassia scoparia; assembly: GCA_008642245.1. NCBI lineage: Eukaryota > Viridiplantae > Streptophyta > Magnoliopsida > Caryophyllales > Amaranthaceae > Bassia > Bassia scoparia. The sequence continues at coordinate 101,438 of SNQN01000521.1, forward strand.
ATTACACACAACACTTCAATACTTGCCCAAAATAAAAAAAAAAAGATTGCTTTGGTAAAATAAAATAAATTGCATCATCAATAAACGTACCGTACTTACAACTAAATTTCCTGCTTCAATCAATCACAAAAATCATACACCAACTAAATCAAAATTCAAAAAAAAAATTGCCTAATAAAATAAAATCAATCAACAACAGAATTGATTACATTAAAATTAAAGCAACAATTACTCTGATTACAAAATTTAAAAAGAAACATTCTCTAATCTAATGAGTAAAGAGGGAAAAAAATACTGAATTAAGAACACTTACATCTCACAAACAATTTTCTAATCAAATTTTCTCCAAAAAAATTCTATAAACCCAATTAAGAAAAAAATTATTTCAGTTCTTCACAGCGCTGCTTCTTGCTTGCACAATCTCTATTATATAAGCCAAGGGGGAGCTATGGTGTCCCCCCTATGAATATACTATAATGCCCTTAATGAATTAATATTAGTGTAGATTTTAAAAATGAAGTCAAATAAACATTTTAAACAAATTTAAGTAAAGACATAAATAAATCAATGTAAATCTTTTGAGTACATAATTTGAACAAAGGAAATTTAGCTATGAATATTTCAATCAATCAAATATATTTGCATTAATTTATCAAAATTACATTAAACGGCCAAAATATCGTTGCTAATTAACATTGATTTTCTTCAAAGTTGCAAAATTAAATTGTTATCTTTATATATCAATCAATCAATGCATAATATAATGAAACCTAGACATTAGTTATGATAATTGACATTTATATGTCAATCACTATATATTCTATACACAATGTGATGAATCTAGACACTAATACAATTTGTACAATCTACTATATAAACCACACTTCTCCCCAATTCAAAAACACTCAAGTACACAATCTTAATTTTTCTACTATATGTATGTCTAAGAGTAGTAGATATTAATCTTAATGCATGTATGATGAACATGTATGTAAAAATATACATTATAGTGTAGTAGTAGTTGAATAACAACTCCCTTTAATATATGATTCATGCAGAATTTTCAAATTTTTTTGCTCATTGAATCATTTTTATACTTAAATTTTCATTTTGTTAAGTGATGAAGTTCATATTTGTTTACTAACTTTTTTCGACAACGTATAAAATCATGGGTGATAAACAATATTTGTTCGTTAAGTCATTTAATTTGTGATGAAGTAATATATTCATAAGTCAGAGTAATTTCAAAAGTTGTTTGATGCTATATTATGATATTAACAATGTATATCATGTTGACACAAATACATGGTAATATATACTGATTCATCATTACGTGCTCAAAATGCTTATATGTGTGGTGAAATATACCGATGCACGCATCGCGTGCTCAAAATTCTAGTTTTAATAAGGTGGGGAAGAACTACTACAATTCCACTCTTCCACACTTCATTCAGGTATGCTTCACATTCAAGTAATTATCGACATATTCTTAACATTATATTTGACAATTTTTTATTAGATTTTTTTGAAAAAAATACAAATTTTAAGAATAATAAATGACAATGATTTTCAGAACAAATTAAAAAAATCAACAAAATTAACAAGCTAAAAATACAAATAACGATTAGATCTTCACTCCACAATTTTTTTCATCAGAAAATCAACAAATTTTATCAAATTTTTTAAACTCATTCGATGATAATAATTTTGACAACATTTTTTGAAAACAAAATTACAAAGGATAAATTAGGCATAGAGAAAATAAAATTATCTTCATACAGAGTAATTTGGATCAATCAATCTTCAAGTGAAAACACAATTCTTCAAATAGCAATGGACAAATAGCATACAATATTCAAATTTCTAAAACAATAATATGATGACAGAAAATCGCACGCATCGCGTGCATAAAAGGCTAGTAACTAATAAAGCGGCGGGTTTCTTGCGAAGTACGGTCATGATCATCAAAAGATGAGTTAGGATTCCTCTATTAACGAGATTTACCTACTCCCTCCATAACGAAAAACTTTCAACAATTGTATTAACACACTTTCCAATGTAAAATAAGGTAATTGTGGTTAGGTAGGATATTAGTGTTAGTGGTCCCAAAAAAATGTAGTACAATTGTGGTTTAGATTGAATATTAATATAGTGGTCCCCAAAAAATAAGGTAATTGTGGTTTAGGTGAGATATTTGTATTAAAAATTAACAAATGAGAAAGTTTGTACAATTGTTGAAAGTTTTTGTTACACCCAAATATAGAAACTGTTGAAAGTTTTTCGTTACGGAGGGAGTATTATTCTTTAAAATTGATTCTGATAATTAGGGTGTTCAAATCGGATAATCCGATCCGAAAATCCGGATATCCGAAATTTTCGGATCGGGAATACCGACCCGATCCGAAAATTTTCGGATATCCGATCCGAAAATCCGAACTATTATTTTTCCGATCCGAAATATCCGAACTATTATTTTCCGATCCGAAATTTCGGATCGGGTCAATGGATCACGGATCAAATGTATATATTTTACCTATTTTCTTTTATTTTTCCATATTAATTATTTTTAATAAAAAATAGGATATTTTCGGATATCCGAAATATCCGAAAGTGTAAAATTCCGATCTGAATCCGATCCGAAAATTTTCGGATATCCGATCCGAAATATCCGAAACCTTAAAAACCGGATCGGATATCCGATTTTTCGGATCGGATCAAGCGGATCACGGATCGGATTAATCGGATCGAATATTTTTGAACACCCCTACTGATAATCCAAATTTTTACCTATTCGCCCGTAATAATCCATTATCAAAATATTTTCCATAATAATTCTAATTTAGCACCTCATATTCTATTAACAATCCCACCATTATCATCACCTGCTAACAACTAGTGTAACAAGTTACTCCCTTCCCCCTCTTTCCCTAACAACCACCCACCCACAACACACCACAAGCCCCAACCACACGCACACCAGCCTCAAGTCCGCAACCATCCAACAGCCGCGCGCGAGCCTCTACCCAACCGTCAAAACACCGTCGCCGCTCTACAAACACCACCCTCAGCCTCGAAATTCCACCCCTAGACGCGAAACACACGCTCACGTCTTCGAAACACCGCCCGACGTCAAACACCACGTCGCTTCTCTTTATTGAAATTTTATCGCCGCCTCTTCTCTTCATCACTCGAAAATTCAATTTTGATTTTGATTTTGGTTTTCCATTCTGATTATGATTTTGATTTTGGGTTTCTATTTCAATTTTAATTTTGTTTTTTATTTTGATTTTCGATTGTGATTTGATTTGGGGTGCGATTCAAGGAGAGAGAGAGAGGCGGCAGTGCAGGGTGGTAGGCTACGCGCACTAGTGGAAAAATGTCCATAAGTAACTCCTTATTTGTAACCATCGTACTCATTGTTGGTTACCACATACTTTTTTGTAACCGACATTTGAAAAAGTTGGTTACATATAGGTATTATTTGTAACCATCGCGTTAATGGTGGTTACAAATAAAATTTTAAGTAACATAAAAAAAAGTGAGTTACAAATAATTTGTTTCACATTAAGTGAACCTATTATATGTAACGAATATTATTATGTTGGTTACCAAAAGCTTTAGTCAAAATATCCCCTGGAAAAATTGCAAACCTACTTGACACTTTTTTTCCCCAAAATTTCAAATTTCCCTCCATACCTTTCAATAGCCCTCTTTCTCCTCTCCACTGGTACTCAACAGAGTACGACTACTACGCATAACCTCCTCAGCATAGCATCTCCCTCCTCTCACTCACGCATAACTCCTCACGCATACGATTTTCCTCATCATTTCAGCATCTGGCTTCTCCTAGTTTTTCAATTCAATTTCGAACAAACAAATTAGGGTTTTTTGGGGCAATTTTAACAACCAATTTGTTAGGGTTTCGACCATTTGACTGTTAGGGCATTGGTTTTGCAAGGTACCTTCTTCTCCTTCTCTCATTTCCTTGTATAATTATATTATAGTTTGAATTTTTTTCTTTGTTAGAATGTCATTCGAATTTTAGGTTATTTTCGTTGAATTTTCATCAAAATTGTTTCGATTTTTTGTCAAGTTTTCAGGGTTGGTTTTGTTCGAATTTTCGATTATTTCTATTATATTTCGTGATATTTTTTTGTTAATTTGTTCGAATTTATTTTTTTTGTTCGAATTGAATTTGACTTTTTTTCCAATTTGTTTTGTTGGTTTATTTGATCGATTCAGGATACTTGTTTGTTTGAATTTTGCTGTTTGCTTTTTTTTATTTTTTTTGTTTTTTTGGTTTGAATTTTGGGTCATCAAAATTGTTCGAATTTTGGGTTTTTTTTTGGGGTTGCGGGTAAGATGGGTGGTTATGGGCTGTATTTCGGGTGGTTTTTTGGACAGAATTGGACTGCTGTGGCTGAATTCAGATTTTATGGCTTTTGGTTTTACCAAGTTAAATTGAGACATGGTTGCAGTTGAAACATGGTATTCACTGCTTAGAGTTTCTCTTATTGAGCATGTACAAGGTCCAGATTTAAACAAGCTTCAATCTGCATTATCTGGTATGTTTTATGCTTAGTGTCTCTGTTCTTAATTCATTGTGTTTTATAACTCTTCATTACTTGCTTAACACCTTGATGTAGTGTATAGATATATGGTTTTCCCTTCATTCTCTTGCTATATTGAATGGTTTTTGGCTTTTAAGGCCGTCTTTGCTACTAATTTGTTTGTTCAGTGTTTAAGTGAGTTTCAGGTTTCTTTCATTGATTTGGATGGATTTTGGACTCATTTTCGAGCACTACGGAGCTTTAGGAGAAGTAGCAAGGAGTTAGAGTGGAGCTACGTGGAGATTGATCGTTGCAGAGCATCGACGATTTTGACACATGCTCACTCTTCTGACCATAAGTCAAGTTTCGTACGTCGGATTGGAGCGATTTCAACTGCATTGGAACTAGACTTCGAGAGCTTTGATTTGATAGGTCGCACGCCTTATTTGGACCACCAGAGCTCGAGTTATGGCCTTCGCAAGATAGCCTTGCGAATCTGCCGCGAACCTGTCGCAACCGATCGGCTTTCATTATCCGATCGGTTGGGGCTCGTTTTATTGATTATCTGGCTTTCCTTGCTGGGTTTTTAGTAATGGCATATTTGTAATTAGGAGCAAGCTTTTCTATCTTAGTTTTTTTAGGGAGTATTTAAGGGAAAAATCATAATTTGTTATCTATCTTTTAATCTTTTATCCATAATTAATTTCAAGGAGAGAAAAACCCCAATTAGGTATTATTGTGAAGAACCCTAACTTTGGTATTTTCAATAGAAATCATTCATTCATTCATCAATTGCAATCATTCTTTGGTAATTATTTTCTTCTTTAATTTGTTTCTCATTGCTTTTAATTTTTATGCTTTGATTATTGTTTTGAATTATTTTTAGGTTCTTGATTACTTTCAATATTTCTAGGTTTTATTATTGCTTTTAATTATTCTTTACTTTGATTATGTCTTTCCCAATTACAATCATCATGTTTAATTTAATTATGAGCGAGTAGTCTAATTTCTAGAGCGATTGGGGATCTATAGCAATATGATTGATTATTAATTGGTTGATTCAATTCATGGCTTGGCTTTTAATCAAATTCCTATTAGATTGTTATTCATGTTAATCAATTTCGTAGGGCCCGACTTAATTGCTTAATCTGATTAGTCACAAGTCTCTAGATCTAGCGATTGAGACTTAGAACAAGATCAACATCAATAGGTAGAACGAGACTTTCCTAGGTCGAGAGATACGGTTAGGAGATAGTTTTATGGTTTAATTGATTCGAGAGAGCTTTAATCCTGTTTGATTATGCCATGTTATGAATTGTTGATGCAATTTGTAGTCAATTACTGCTATAGTGAACCATAGCCCTAGACTTTAGTTTATTATAGTTTATTTTTATTTATTCATTGCTTTAATAGTAGTAGTCTAATATAATCAATCAAAGGCTCTTTTACTAATCTAGATGCTTTTAATTAGTTTATAATTAATTGTTGCTTCCTGTGGATTCGACCCTTTTACCACTATCTACATTAGTTAGTTTTAATAGGTTATTTTTGATAGGTACGCGACAAGCCTGTCACACCTGTGTTATAGTTCTGTACTTCTGTCTTATGTATGAGTCTTATGACTATATCATTGCCTTGAATTTATCATTTTAATCTAATGATTGACTTTTATAATTTTGTAGTATGCTTAACATAATACTTTATCTTCTCATCAAAATAACTTTCAATTTGATCTTAAACCTTGGATACTACACTCAAGACTATTATCGGTTTTGATACATTCTGATATAGAAAATTCTTAACATTTGACATATAAGCTTGGAAGTATGGACATTTGAGATGATGGTTTGTTAGTTGGCTTTCTTCCGAATCCAAGGCTCGAAACATCTGTTCTTTCAATCAGGTTAGACTTACATACACAATTCATACTTATGCATATACACTTTAATTACATTCCTACTCTGAGTCACGAAGTGTACTGTGATTATGGTTTGCAGTCTAAACACAGTTTCAGCGATGTACACGCTACACTCAAATTAAGTGGTGCAATAAGGTACTTAAACACTGCAATTTCATATTTTGTTCTTATTTTGTTACTTGTTGTTGCTGCTAGAGTTGTTCATTTAGTAAAGGGCTGTGTTTTTGTCTTCTTTTGTAGTAAAACCCTATGGTGTTATGTTGGTGCTGCAGTGAGCTATGCTGCAATTTGTTATCTCATGAGTTGTTGTCTGAGCTGTGTTGTTGTTGTTGTTGTTGCAGTTGTCGAGTTGTTGCTGTTGCAGTTGTCCGAGTTGTTGCTGCTGCAGTCTGCCCTTATCACTATTTAGGATTCATGAGAATTTTATATGCAACGATGAAGAAGGAGTTGAAGTGAAGATACCTAGATATTAGGTTGATTCGTTTGATGTTAATTTTATCATTTACTATTTATAGTTCCATAAAACAATGTAATATATATATTGATTATAATAATATAATAAAATTGAAATTTATAATTGTCAATTTAATAATAACAATTTTTTTATTTGGGCTATTATAAATGATTGTGCACAAATATATGTGAATTCTTGATTAGCCAATAAAAAGCAAAAAAAAAAAAAAAAAAAAAAAAAAACAAACCCCATATATATTAACCATCATATGTTGTGACGGTTACAAATAAGGTTCTTTAGGTAACCATCAAAACCAAAAAGTCAATGTAAATAAAGGTATATTTGTAACCAACATTTAAGAAAGTGGTTACCAATAATACGTTATTTGTAACCATCATTTTGTTGGTTACAAATAAATTGACTTTAGGTAACTGCCACAGAGGTAAGTCCAGGTAACCATCGATATTGGTTACCTAAAGCCCAAAAATGATGGTTACCTAAGGCAATTTTTCTACTAGTGGCGAGGATGATGGATGGGCTACGTTGTGATGGTTGTCACTGGTGTTGTGTGATCGTGTGAGATTGGTAGTGGTGATTTCTGGCGATGGTGTGAGGGTGGTGGTGATTTCTGGTGATGGTGGCGGTTGTCGTTGTGTCTGTTTGGGGGGGGGGGGGGGGGTTGATTGTCGGTGGAGGGGAGGAGAAAGAAGGTGGGGGAGGATGGGTGGGTTAGAATAATTAAAAAGGAATAAAATTAGGGAGATATTAGATTAACCTGAATAGCAKGTTACAGGTAAACAGGGGTGCAAAATTAGTATTATTATAGGAATATTTTGAATATGGATTATTATGGGCGAATGGGTAAAAGTTTGGATTATTAGAATCAATTTTTTCTTTTTCTTTTTCTTTCCAATAAAAAAATAAATATTTTTATGAAAATCCCCCATAATTTTTATCTCTTAAAAAAATCGAGGCTATTAAGAGTAAAAAAAATTCAAAAACAAGTAACAAATTAAAAAGGCTCGTTCGACATTGTTGTGGTTTTTTGTTAAGTCATGTGAAATATATCACAAAAAGAGAAAAAAAATTATTTAGACCCTCTTAAAAACATGATAATTTTGACAACGAAAAAAAGTCAAAACCATTTTTCTGGTTTCTTGTTTTTGTTTTTTGTTTCATCCTCCAAGGAATGGTGCTCGAGTATGATTTTATTTTGTATTGGAAGTGAAATTTGTTTCCACATTTTAAATCTTCTTGATTCTTATATGCATATCCAATATATATGTTGTATGGGTTACTAGGAATGAAATTCATCCTTCCTGTTAAAAAAACAAAAAACAAAGAGCAATTAACCCCTAACTAGCAGCTAATGGTTTCTAACTTTTTATGTACTTTAACTAGTTTTTGTCCTGAATAATGATGCTCCAAATCGATCTTTTTGCTTGTTGAAATAAATAAAAATCATACTGATAAAATTATTTTACTGATGATTAGTGAAGACTTTTATCTGTTATTTATTAGCATTTTTTGCACACGATGCGTGCGCGGATCATCTTAACTCTCAAAATTAATTTATTGATTCATCATTGAAATGTACGTACGCGTAATTTGTATTTTGATAACATACCTATAATTGAAATATATTCAATACTTTTGGATTTTTTTTCATTTTGTCATTTTAAATTTTGAGTAATGTTCCTATTTTGTTAATATGTCATTGATTGTGTTAAATTTGGTATGTTGGATAGTGTTTTTTATCGCCCAAAGTAGTAAATCAGTCCTCTAACTTGCACCAATTGTGCAATTTAGCACCTTAGGTTTTATTTGGAGCAAATCACCCTACAATTTTCAATTTAGNTTATTAGATTTTTTTTGAAAAAAATACAAATTTTAAGAAATAATAAATGACAATGATTTTCAGAACAAATTAAAAAAATCAACAAAATTAACAAGCTAAAAATACAATAACGATTAGATCTTCACTCCACAATTTTTTTCATCAGAATAATCAACAAATTTTATCAAATTTTTTAAACTCATTCGATGATAATAATTTTGACAACATTTTTTGAAAACAAAATTACAAAGGATAAATTAGGCATAGAGAAAATAAAATTATCTTCATACAGAGTAATTTGGATCAATCAATCTTCAAGTGAAAAACCACAATTCTTCAAATAGCAATGGACAAATAGCATACAATATTCAAATTTCTAAAACAATAATATGTATGACAGAAAATCGCACGCATCGCGTGCATAAAAGGCTAGTAACTAATAAAGCGGCGGGKTTCTTTGCGAAGTACGGTCATGATCATCAAAAGATGAGTTAGGATTCCTCTATTAACGAGATTTACCTACTCCCTCCATAACGAAAAACTTTCAACAATTGTATTAACACACTTTCCAATGTAAAATAAGGTAATTGTGGGTTAGGTAGGATATTAGTGTAGTGGTCCCAAAAAAATGTAGTACAATTGTGGTTTAGATTGAATATTAATATAGTGGTCCCCAAAAAATAAGGTAATTGTGGTTTAGGTGAGATATTTGTATTTAAAAATTAACAAATGAGGAAAGTTGTACAATTGTTGAAAGTTTTTTGTTACACCCAAATATAGAAACTGTTGAAAGTTTTTCGTTACGGAGGGAGTATTATTCTTTAAAAAATTGATTCTGATAATTAGGGGTGTTCAAATCGGATAATCCGATCCGAAAATCCGGATATCCGAAATTTTCGGATCGGGGAAATACCGACCCGATCCGAAAATTTTCGGATATCCGATCCGAAATATCCGAACTATTATTTTCCGATCCGAAATATCCGAACTATTATTTTCCGATCCGAATCCGATCCGAAATTTCGGATCGGATATCCGAAATTTCGGATCGGATCAATCGGATCGCGGATCAAATGTATATATTTTTACCTATTTTTCTTTTATTTTTCCATATTAAATTATTTTTTAATAAAAAAATCGGATATTTCGGATATCCGAAATATCCGAAAGTGTAAAAATTCCGATCTGAATCCGATCCGAAAATTTTCGGATATCCGATCCGAAATATCCGAAACCTTAAAAACCGGATCGGATATCCGATTTTTCGGATCGGATCAAGCGGATCACGGATCGGATTAATCGGATCGAATATTTTTGAACACCCCTACTGATAATCCAAATTTTTACCTATTCGCCCGTAATAATCCATATTCAAAATATTTCCATAATAATTCTAATTTAGCACCTCATATTCTATTAACAATCCCACCATTATCATCACCTGCTAACAACCTAGTGTAACAAGTTACTTCCCTTCCCCCCTCTTTCCCTAACAACCACCACCACCCAACAACACAGCCACAAGGCCCACAACCACACGCACACCACCACGCCTCAAGTCCGCAACCATCCAACAGCCGCGCYGCGAGCCTCTACCCCAACCGTCAAAACACCGYCGCCGCTCTACAAAACACCACCCTCAGCCTCGAAATTCCACCCCTAGACGCGAAACACCACGCTACGTCTTCGAAACACCCCCCGACGTCAAACACCACCGTCGCTTCTCTTTATTGAAATTTTATCGCCGCCTCTTCTCTTCAATCACTCGAAAATTCAATTTTGATTTTGATTTTGGTTTTCCATTCTGATTATGATTTTGATTTTGGGTTTCTATTTCAATTTTAATTTTGTTTTTTATTTTGATTTTCGATTGTGATTTTGATTTGGGTGTGCGATTCAAAGGAGAGAGAGAGAGGCGGCAGTGCAGGGTGGTAGGCTACGCGCACTAGTGGAAAAATGTCCATAAGTAACTCCTTATTTGTAACCATCGTACTCATTGTTGGTTACCACATACTTTTTTGTAACCAACATTTGAAAAAGTTGGTTACATATAGGTATTATTTGTAACCATCGCGTTAATGGTGGTTACAAATAAAATTTTAAGTAACTATAAAAAAAAGTGAGTTACAAATAATTTGTTTCACATTAAGTGAACCTATTATATGTAACGAATATTATTATGTTGGTTACCAAAAGCTTTAGTCAAAATATCCCCTGGAAAAATTGCAAACCTACTTGACACTTTTTTTTCCCCAAAATTTCAATTTCCCTCCATACCTTTCAATAGCCCTCTTTCCTCCTCTCACTGGTACTCAACAGAGTACGRCTACTACGCATAACCTCCTCACGCATACGCATCTCCCTCCTCTCACTCACGCATAACCTCCTCACGCATACGATTTCCTCATCATTTCAGCATCTGGCTTCTTCCTAGTTTTTCAATTCAATTTCGAACAAACAAATTAGGGTTTTTTGGGCAATTTTAACAACCAATTTCGTTAGGGTTTCGACCCATTTGACTGTTAGGGCATTGGTTTTGCAAGGTACTCTTCTTCTCCTTCTCTCATTTCTTGTATAATTATATTATAGTTTTATTTTCTTTCTTTGTTAGAATGTCATTCGAATTTTAGGTTATTTTCGTTGAATTTCTTCATCAAAATTGTTCGATTTTTTGTCAAGTTTCAGGGTTGGTTTTGTTCGAATTTTCGATTATTTCTATTATATTTCGTGATATTTTTTTGTTTAATTTGTTCGAATTTAATTTTTTTTGTTCGAATTGAATTTGACTTTTTTTCCAATTTGTTTTGTTGGTTTATTTGATCGATTCAGGATACTTGTTTTTTGAATTTTGCTGTTTGCTTTTTTTTATTTTTTTTGTTTTTGTTTGAATTTTGGGTCATCAAAATTGTTCGAATTTTGGGTTTTTTTGGGGTTGCGGGTAAGATCGGTGGTTATGGGCTGTATTTCGGGTGGTTTTTTGGACAGAATTGGACTGGCTTGTGGCTGAATTCAGATTTTATGGCTTTTGGTTTTACCAAGTTAAATTGAGACATGGTTGCAGTTGAAACATGGTATTCACTGCTTAGAGTTTCCTCTTATTGAGCATGTACAAGGTCCAGATTTAAACAAGCTTCAATCTGCATTATCTGGTATGTTTTATGCTTAGTGTCTCTGTTCTTAATTCATTGTGTTTTATAACTCTTCATTACTTGTTAACACCTTGATGTAGTGTATAGAATATATGGTTTTCCCTTCATTCTCTTGCTATATTGAATGGTTTTTGGCTTTTTAAGGCCGTCTTTGCTACTAATTTGTTTGTTCAGTGTTTAAGTGAGTTTCAGGTTTCTTTCATTGATTTGGATGGATTTTGGACTCATTTTCGAGCACTACGGAGCTTTAGGAGAAGTAGCAAGGAGTTAGAGTGGAGCTACGTGGAGATTGATCGTTGCAGAGCATCGACGATTTTGACACATGCTCACTCTTCTGACCATAAGTCAAGTTTCGTACGTCGGATTGGAGCGATTTCAACTGCATTGGAAACTAGACTTCGAGAGCTTTGATTTGATAGGTCGCACGCCTTATTTGGACCACCAGAGCTCGAGTTATGGCCTTCGCAAGATAGCCTTGCGAATCTGCCGCGAACCTGTCGCGAACCGATCGGCTTTCATTAATCCGATCGGTTGGGCTCGTTTTATTGATTATCTGGCTTTCCTTGCTGGGTTTTTAGTAATGGCATATTTGTAATTAGGAGCAAGCTTTTCTATCTTAGTTTTTTAGGGAGTATTTAAGGGAAAAATCATAATTTGTTATCTATCTTTTAATCTTTTATCCATAATTAATTTCAAGGAGAGAAAAACCCCAATTAGGTATTATTGTGAAGAACCCTAACTTTGTATTTTCAATAGAAATCATTCATTCATTCATCAATTGCAATCATTCTTTGGTAATTATTTTCTTCTTTAATTTGTTTCTCATTGTTTAATTTTTATGCTTTGATTATTGTTTTGAATTATTTTTAGGTTCTTGTATTACTTTCAATATTTCTAGGTTTTATTATTGCTTTTAATTATTCTTTACTTTGATTATGTCTTTCCCAATTACAATCATCATGTTTAATTTAATTATGAGCGAGTAGTCTAATTTCTAGAGCGATTGGGGATCTATAGCAATATGATTGATTATTAATTGGTTGATTCAATTCATGGCTTGGCTTTTAATCAAATTCCTATTAGATTGTTATTCATGTTAATCAATTTCGTAGGGCCCGACTTAATTGCTTAATCTGATAGTCACAAGTCTCTAGATCTAGCGATTGAGACTTAGAACAAGATCAACATCAATAGGTAGAACGAGACTTTCCTAGGTCGAGAGATACGGTTAGGAGATAGTTTTATGGTTTAATTGATTCGAGAGAGCTTTAATCCTGTTTGATTATGCCATGTTATGAATTGTTGATGCCAATTTGTAGTCAATTACTGCTATAGTGAACCATAGCCCTAGACTTTAGTTTATTATAGTTTATTTTTATTTAATTCATTGCTTTAATAGTAGTAGTCAATATAATCAATCAAAGGCTCTTTTACTAATCTAGATGCTTTTAATTAGTTTATAATTAATTGTTGCTTCCTTGTGGATTCGACCCTTTTACCACTATCTACATTAGTTAGTTTTAATAGGTTATTTTTGATAGGTACGCGACAAGCCTGTCACACCTGTGTTATAGTTCTGTACTTCTGTCTTATGTATGAGTCTATGACTATATCATTGCCTTGAATTTATCATTTTAATCTAATGATTGACTTTTATAATTTTGTAGTATGCTTAACATAATACTTTATCTTCTCATCAAAATAACTTTCAATTTGATCTTAAACCTTGGATACTACACTCAAGACTATTATCGGTTTTGATACATTCTGATATAGAAAATTCTTAACATTTGACATATAAGCTTGGAAGTATGGACATTTGAGATGATGGTTTGTTAGTTGGCTTTCTTCCGAATCCAAGGCTCGAAACATCTGTTCTTTCAATCAGGTTAGACTTACATACACAATTCATACTTATGCATATACACTTTAATTACATTCCTTACTCTGAGTCACGAAGTGTACTGTGATTATGGTTTGCAGTCTAAACACAGTTTCAGCGATGTACACGCTACACTCAAATTAAGTGGTGCAATAAGGTACTTAAACACTGCAATTTCATATTTTTGTTCTTATTTTGTTTACTTGTTGTTGCTGCTAGATTGTTCATTTAGTAAAGGGCTGTGTTTTTGTCTTCTTTTGTAGTAAAACCCTATGGTGTTATGTTGGTGCTGCAGTGAGCTATGCTGCAATTTGTTATCTCATGAGTTGTTGTCTGAGCTGTGTTGTTGTTGTTGTTGTTGCAGTTGTCGAGTTTTGCTGTTGCAGTTGTCCGAGTTGTTGCTGCTGCAGTCTGCCCTTATCACTATTTAGGATTCATGAGAATTTTATATGCAACGATGAAGAAGGAGTTGAAGTGAAGAATACCTAGATATTAGGTTGATTCGTTTGATGTTAATTTTTATCATTTACTATTTATAGTTCCATAAAACAATGTAATATATATATTGATTATAATAATATAATAAATTGAATTTATAATTGTCAATTTAATAATAACAATTTTTTTATTTGGGCTATTAGTAAAATGATTGTGCACAAATATATGTGAATTCTTGATTAGCCAATAAAAAAGCAAAAAAAAAAAAAAAAAAAAAAAAAAAACAAACCCCATTATAGTAACCATCATATGTTGTGACGGTTACAAATAAGGTTCTTTAGGTAACCATCAAAACCAAAAAGTCAATGTAAATAAAGGTATATTTGTAACCAACATTTAAGAAAGTGGTTACCAATAATACGTTATTTGTAACCATCATTTTGTTGGTTACAAATAAATTGACTTTAGGTAACTGCCACACAGGTAACCATCGATATTGGTTACCTAAAGCCCAAAATGATGGTTACCTAAGGCAATTTTTCTACCAGTGGCGAGGATGATGGATGGGCTACGTTGTGATGGTTGTCACTGGTGTTGTGTGATCGTGTGAGATTGGTAGTGGTGATTTCTGGCGATGGTGTGAGGGTGGTGTGATTTCTGGTGATGGTGGCGGTTGTCTTTTGTGTTTGGGGGGGGGGGGGGGCGGTTGATTGTCGGTGGAGGGAGGAGAAAGAAGGTGGGGGAGGATGGTGGGTTAGAATAATTAAAAAGGAATAAAATTAGGGAGATATTAGATTAACCTGAATAGCAGGTTACAGGTAAACAGGGGTGCAAAAATTAGTATTATTATAGGAATATTTTGAATATGGATTATTATGGCGGAATGGGTAAAAGTTTGGATTATTAGAATCAATTTTTCTTTTTCTTTTTCTTTCCAATAAAAAAATAAATATTTTATTGAAAATCCCCATAATTTTTATCTCTTAAAAAAATCGAGGCTATTAGAGTAAAAAAATTCAAAAACAAGTAACAAATAAAAAGGCTCGTTCGACATTGTTGTGGTTTTTTGTTAAGTCATGTGAAATATATCACAAAAAAAGAGAAAAAAAAATTATTTAGCCCTCTAAAAACATGATAATTTTGACAACGAAAAAAAGTCAAAACCATTTTTCTGGTTTCTTGTTTTTGTTTTTTGTTTCATCCTCCAAGGAATGGTGCTTCGAGTATGATTTTATTTGTATTGGAAGTGAAATTTGTTTCCACATTTTAAATCTTCTTGATTCTTATATGCATATCCAATATATATGTTGTATGGGTTACTAGGAATGAAATTCATCCTTCCTGTTAAAAAAACAAAAAACAAAGAGCAATTAACCCTAACTAGCAGCTAATGGTTTCTAACTTTTATGTACTTTAACTAGTTTTGTCCTGAATATGATGCTCCAAATCGATCTTTTGCTTGTTGAAATAAATAAAAATCATACTGATAAAATATTTTACTGATGATTAGTGAAGACTTTTATCTGTTATTATTAGCATTTTTTGCACACGATGCGTGCGCGGATCATCTTAACTCTCAAAATTAATTTATTGATTCATCATTGAATGTACGTACGCGTAATTTGTATTTTGATAACATACCTATAATTGAAATATATTCAATACTTTGGATTTTTTTCATTTTGTCATTTTAAATTTTGAGTAATGTTCCTTTTTGTTAATATGTCATTGATTGTGTTAATTTGGTATGTTGGATAGTGTTTTTTATCGCCCAAAGTAGTAATCAGTCCTCTAACTTGCACCAATTGTGCAATTTAGCACCTTAGGTTTTATTTGGAGCAAATCACCCTACAATTTTCAATTTGGTGCAATTTAATCAATTTAATCTATCTATTAATCTATTTATTGCAAAAATACAATCCAAAAATATTTAATAATTCAAATACATGCAATATACATCTTTATACTAAAAAGATAGTGAGCTTTCTTCAATTTGAGCTAATTTCTTCCAATCTTGAGCTTTTTTACTTTCCCATTCTCATCACCGAAATGAGATTTAATTTTCTATTTTTTGGTGAGTACAAAGAATAGATTAGGTCCCATTAGGAGAGGTAAATTAACCATCAATGATATTTTTTAAAGGTTAAAACACCAACCAATTTAAGCCAAAGAGAGAGAATAAAGAGGGGGGGGGGGGGGACAAGGTAAGAGAAAACTGCAGAAACAAAGATTGCGATCATACGAGTAGTTTTTGCTCTATATTATTAGTGTATTGTATCGTACAAAGATATTGTATTAAAATTAGATACTTTTATCAATTTAATATAAAAATGAAATAAATATTAAATAAAATAAGATTATTATTATTATTATTAATTTTGGGCGAATTGCACCTAATTTTAATTTTGGGGGTTGATTTGCACTAATTAAACCTAAGGGGTGAACTTGCACAATTGATAAGAGTAAGGGGGTTAATTTGCTACAAACGCCGTTTATTATCTTAATAAAGTCATCTTTCTAAAGTATAATACATTGATTATTTTGACTTTTATTTTTTATAAAAACACTTATAGCTAATTTGCCATGGGTAATTATGTAATAGCATAGGGGACACCATTGCTCCTCTTAGCTTATATAATAGAGTATTTTAAACTTTTACAAAGAGAGTATTGAGTGGGGGCAATTTTTAATTTGATTACTTAAAAGTAACTTTATTTTTCTATATGCCCATGTGTTGTAATGTTATATGTAAACTTTTCCTCCAATTATTTGTAGCTTCCATACCGCCTATTTTATTTTATTTTAACAGACGGAGAATACTGTATATTATTGGTTTCAACATCATCGTTAAGTTTAAACACAAAATTAAATTTAAAAAACACTTAGATTTAAAATGAAAACTAGATAAGCTAAATTAGAAATTGTCGTTAAATTTAAAGACTTTGACATACATCATCATCGTTTAATTTAAATATAATTTTAAAAACACTTAAATTAAAATTATAAAATTAAATTTAAAGTATACAATTATCTACCGTACACCATATTTAAATTTTAAACAAGCAAAATTAAATTTAAAAATCACTTCATCATTAAAACAAATATTGTGTACCTTCCTCTGACTATTCAGCATACAGTTTAGATTAAGTTATAAAATTAGATTTGAAATAATCATTTTCATCTAAATCAACATCATTAATAATAAAAACTTTATAAGCTAACCTAGAAAATTGGATTTCGTATAACAAATACAATCTTCGCTTAATCTTTTCCTTATATCAATCCAGTCAAGTAGTCTATCTAAGAACAACCAATGTTGTATCGAACACACGTTATATTGATTAAATAAAATTACTAAAACATTGTTCTCTATTTAACAAACTACATGATGGAAAATTCGTTATCAGCACCACCAGGTTCTGCTTTAGGGTTATGTTGTTGTATGATCAAAACAGAGGCAGTGGTGGAGAAATTAGGGCCAGAAAGTATATCACCCAAAGGCCCTAATTCTGGACATTGCTCCCAATCATTCATCCCTAATGTTAACATTGAATTAACTCGTCCTCCTCGTCCCACAATGAAAAGACTATATTGACCTTCTAATGATTGTAATGTAGTGTAAGCTTGCGCCGAGTTGACGAGGTGCTTCTCTAAATAAGACACACTTCCTCCTGCAACATGGCTTTCATAAAAAGTTGCAAAACATTCATCATCGAGTTTCATCTCCTCTTCTTGCTTATAAGTTCTTCTCATATTAGTATTCTCGACATCACTGTCAACTAGAAATCGCATGATCGTTAAATTTACACCACGATGGCAAGATATACGACCTGCAAATGCCAATGCTTCTCGATCATCTTTTCCACCAATAAATATAACARCTGTATTTAATGGATTGCCATATGATTTTGATAGGGGGTGGTTGATGGAACCAAGCCCTCGATCCACTATGACAGCRACTGAGCACGGAGCATGGCGAAGTACCTAGTAGACACTTAACATGTTATTAAACATATATTGATATAATAACAATCATTAAGAAAAATGTCAACTTAATGATTGTTACTCACACTTAAGCTATTGTATAAAAGTCTATTAAAAGCTAGATTTTATCAATTTTTAAACTATATTTGAGATACTAATTACATATGTTGTTGAAAAACACAAGATTTACCTTTCGGTTAACATATCTTAGCCCGATTCGATTGATTTTTGCATTTTCATCAATTGAAGGGTCGTTATGAAATGGAAGGACTATTAAGCTAGTCATCGATTCCTCTGCTAAGCTGCAAATTTCTTGGTGCATTGTGTTATATGTGGCCAAAGCCATGGCTCTCTTTAACGTGATACAATCTCCATTACCTTCGGTATATTCTTGTAGTGCAGTTGTAATTTGCTCTCTAAAAATGATTGTACTTGTATCTGTCACCTCCTCGTTATCTAATCCTCCTGGAATCAATGTTGCAGCAATATTTTCTGTTAGCTCTATCATATCAGCAGCACACACAAAAATGCCTGGATCACCTGGCCCTTTTGAGATCTCCATTAAATTAATAGCACACGGAACATTTTTGGGTCCATCTAAGCACAGTAAGATTCGAAACTCTTTGGTAGGATCATGCCATTGCAAAGCTAGAGGTTGGTTTGGCAAGCGCTTCTTAGCACGTTGAATGATGTATTGTGCAACCATTGGGATATAGACAATCTTGAGGAGCATTGCTAATATTAAACCAATGCATGTTGAATAAGTGATTATATTATTCTGCATCAATCCATTACAAGCAATATGTAAGAAAGGACATTTTTTTTGTATTTTTCTAAGTAATATTTGCTTGATTAACTATGATTGAATACATATTTTTAGTGATGTTAATTTTTCAATAACATTACATGCTGAGATGAAAGCTTACAAGAAAAAATTATTACTAAGAAAAATACATACCTTCATGGCGACAATAGCTACGTATATATGAAAGTGGCCTTTAACATTCAAAAGCAATGCAAGCATTATGGATTCAGGCCAATGAAAGTCGAAAACTAATCCAGATAATAGGGCTCCAATGATCTTTCCAACTGTTCCAACAGCAAAAAAACCAAACAACCTTGCCCACGAACCAAGTGTGTGAATATCAAATCGACCAAATTGCGCTTCGACACCTACCCACACTAAAAAGTAAGGATAGAACACAAAAGCCAGAAAGTAGTTGACTTTATTAAGAACAAATTGAGAAATCCTTCCTTGTCGGGGTAAACAAACCCCGGTAACAAATGCACTTAGCACGGGGCTGAAACCCAAAAGAGGCGAAATGCAACCAATACACACTGCAAACGCAATTGAGAGAACTAAATGAGAGCCTTTGAAAGTCTTGCCGTGTGGATTAGCAGTGTTCGCCCAACTAAGTAAGATAGGTCCCAAGAGTAAGGTTATTAAGATTTGTGTAACTAAACCCATACCAAGATAAACAACACCGTGACCTTTTAAAAAATTTTCATGTCCACCATGCTTTGTTCTACGAACTTTAAATTCATTCTCCGGTTCAAATACAACATATCCAATGCATATGGTTAATATCGTTACCAACTCAGAGTACACGGCGGCTGAGATGGCAAACTTGCCAATGTCAGATTTTCCAATCTTAAGGTCTGTTAGAACTCGAGTTAGCAAGGGGGATCCTGTACTAGACAAGATTATGGAGAAGGCTAAGGTAAATTTGACATTAGTGTTGTCCCCGTATTTTAGGAGGGGAGTTGTGGTACTTGCTAAAATAAATGTGAAAAACATCCCGGTATATGCAACAATAGCCTCTCTTTTAGGTATGCGGAAAAGCACCCAAGGATCCATTTCAAGTCCTAAGGCAAACATGTAGAGTGTCATCCCAAAATCAGTTAGAAATTTCATGTTTTGCAACCCATTGTTTTCGATCCTCAATAATTTTGTTCTAACAAGGGGTAAGTTCCCTAAAATGAAACCAACCTGCAATTTTGGCAAACAAAGAGAAACACATACATGTGAGTTTAAAAATGACATTAATAACGAACATTAATATAATTTCACTTATAAAAAAAGACAACAACTATGAGTGATCGAGAAGGAATGTCATACTATTGTTTCCGAGATAATTCTAGGTTGAGAAAGTGGCTTCAAGAGAATATGCAATCCATGACAAAGAGCTAACAATGCAACGAAACATATTACGGATGTGGCAACATGTGAGATTGCATCGTTGCAATTTGTGTTGCCACTAGCCATTTACACTTGTTATTCCTAACGTTCTTTAAGATATATCATATGTTTTATTCTTTTTCCTCTTGCCTCTTCATTGTTTTCTTCTTTCCCTTTACACCCATTATAATTTGATGCCTGCAATTGAAATGAAACGCAATTGTTAATATATACATTATATATGATACGAACGATTTGAGCATTTTTATAAGTCATTGATCAATAAGTATATAATGCATCATTGATCAATGACTTATAAAAATGCTCAAATCGTTCGCATCATATATAGCTACTTATTTACACAATTAGTTTGTATTTAATTTACATATGTAAAACTCAAAGAAGATGTATTGACAATAATAGAYTTTTTTTAAAGGCAATATATATACAGTATATACAAGTGCATGAATAGAGTCGTGGGATGAAGACATCAACTATATTATTATTAATTATGAATAATCAAAATAGAGTACGGATACACGACATGACACATCATGGATAAATTTAATATTTGATTTATCTATTTAATTTTAATCTAGATAAATATAATTGATATGTGCTATTATTTTAGAGATTTAATTTAACATAATTTTTAGATAAATATGAGATCATATTTCATCTCTCTATCTAATTTTTATTTAGATAAATATAATTGTTATATGGTAATGTTTTACTATGACAGAGAAATAATAATATAGTTGTGTACCATTTACTATTTGGTATTCTTCCATATTGTTGTGCGCATTTACTATTTGAAGAAAAATAYATTAAAAAATTATTTCTCTATCTAATTTAATATTTTATTTCTCTGTCTAATTTGGTAAATGCCATATACAGTATCATAAAATTTAGTGCATTTACTATTTCTCTATACCAAATGATTGTTGGTGTAATGGTGATTGAAACCGCACTTGATAAAAAGAACCCGTATTCGATCACGTGCAACAACAATTAGGAGGGGACTGAAACCTAATCACTCAGAACTGATCCCCGAATTCGGATCAACCCAAAGGGTGAACCGATTGACACACCAAAAAAATTTACTATTTCTCTATGAACGAGTACATGATGTACTCCGTAGTAGAGTTGCAACTTGCAAGGAGGTAAATCAGTCATATGATGAAAACTCTTCTTCTTGTTCTATGAACTCCATCGACAATTTAAAAAACATCTAATTGTATTAATAATAACATCAATGAGAAAATAATCAATACTTGTATTCAAGAAACCTGAATATAAATACTTTTATAGTTGGACGCAATCACTTTCAAGAAAGATATCCTCCTCAAAAATAAAATAAATATTATATTTATAAAAATATTTATATTTAAGTAAGAATTATACAATTATGAAAGTCTACAAAATGTGACACTCGATTGAAATATATATATATATATATATATATATATATATATATATATATATATATATAATTATCATAAAATTTTAGCGAATATTAACAGCTTTCAACTATCATTATCTTAAATATTTAGAAAATTTTAAATATAAAGTAATTTTAAAAATAAATTTAATAAAATCGTGCATTGCATGAGGCTTATCTTGTAATATCTATCGTATGTTATCTACCAAGTGCCTCCATGGTACAAATGAAACGTGGCAATATTTTAATGACATTTTGCTCATTAAATTTATTTTAAACATCTCTTAAATCATCCCTTTGTCAAAGGAAGGTTGTGTAAATGGAGTATGCATTTATCTTAGTTTGAGCTGAAGTATGTCCCTCAGAAGGCAGTGAAAGGTCATGCTTTAGCAGATTTCTTGGCTGATGACCCCATTGAGAGCAGCACCCAAGTTCAAATTAATGAGCAATAAAAATTGTTTTAAGTGATTTGTTATTTTGAGTAAGAGAGAAAATTTTGGAATCTGGTTGTACGTGTACCTTGTTAGGTACAACTTGTTCTGCCATAGATTTTGTCGTGATCTTTAGTGCAAAATGCTCAATTATAACCATATTATTTTCTCAAATAAATTAATCAAAGTGAATTTTAAAAGGTACATACAATTAGAAATATAAAATTAACCATTATAAAACTTTCACAATTTTCATATCAAATAAGTTATTGGTAATTGAAATGAAACTACAAGTTTTTTTTTTGTGAGGGGAAAAGGTAAGCTTCAATTAAGCAATAATTGGAATAACATACATTCGATACAACCACATCAAAGAGTCACGAGAGACACTCATCAAGCCAAACCTTATCACAAAAGGAAGTCGATCACCTATCTAGCTACACGATGATGAGTTTACAAATTGTTCTTTGATGGCAGAGAAACTAAATTAGAACTTACAAATTTTTCATCATAATAATTTGTTGAAATTAAATTTCTAATGCTAGTAAATAATAATTATTTTTTTACAACACAATATATCTCATACGGAGTACCAAGTTAAAAATAATAAAGTTTATAATGAAATAAGATATATTTGTGATTTAATTTGCTTCTTTTAGCGGCCTATGACTTATCATACAAGTAAATTCTATGTCATAATTTTATTAAGCTAATTCAGCATCGATATATGTCATAAATTGAATTTCATTGTCGAAATAGAGACATTAATGTACATACTAAAATATATAGGCAATTTACATACCAATTGAAGATCAAAGATTCCGTAAAGTCTAACGATTGTTGCCAGAAACAGATCATATTCTGCAAAAAGTGAAKATATTCTCTTGAATTTCTATACAATTTCAAATTGGAAACTCAACAATGGTATTGATTTTTTTTTTTTTGACAAAACAAAAATAGGGAGAGCGAGATGAAACAGGCTTAGCTRTTAAAATATTGAGAAAATAACTAAAATAATTTTCAACAACAAATGTCTATAATAATTACCTATATCGTGACTCTTTGTCTTCCTGAATTTGCCACGTGTTTTCAAAAAATAAATGATGAGGAAAGTAAGAGGACAAACAAAGAAAAGTGCAAAAAAACAAGGAGGAGCTCTTAATTATTCTTGATCTAGGAAAAATATGGTTAAGTTTTGAGTTATTTAGGAGAATTTTGCGCATAATATATGTCAAGGGTCAATATTATTAATTCTCAAAATAAAAATTAATATTATGTCATATAAACATAAATGTCTTTTTTCAATAAAAATCAATAATTTGTCATGTAATAGGTTATGTCATTCCTTCATTTATGGGGACTCTTTAGAGAGAAAAACTATTCCCTCTCTCTAAAAACCCTAAGCCCCAAACCCATAAATCTCAACTTCTCTTGCATTCTAGCTCAGATCTTATGCCTTAATTTCTTTCCTGACAGTTCAATCTCGGTGCCTCRGTCGGCTTTGTCGAGATCGAACCACATGTGACCCATGTTTTAAGTCCTCGGTCGAACGATACTAGCAGAATGGTGACTTGAGCTTTACTTTGTTGAACGAACTTGACTCTTGATTAGTTTAATTACTGAACTTGACACTTAATTAGTCTTAATTGTTGAACTTTCTTTTATTTTACGGTGGCCTTTTCTTATACAACGTTTCTTAGATTCGAAGGTACATAATTAATTAGCACTGGCTTAGTGAGTCGGCACGRCACCCACTCCGTGACATTAAGCTCGGCTACAACATTGTCGGTGGTTGACATAGCCCACGTCTCGTCTCAGTGGCTTTGGCCGCGATAACAGTGCAATGTAATAACACGTCTGGAAAAACGTCTGTGGGCCCCTAATATCCTTACCCTCGACCCGACTAATTAAGGACTAAGTAATAAAAAAATCACGGGAAGTTCAATCTTGGCTTAGTCGACTGAGGAACCGAAACCAAACAATCGAAATWGCTAGGATAGCGTTGAAGAATAACGTTGTTTASGTATATATTGTCCACACATGATCGTATCATATCCGTTTTTTTCCATTGAAGAATAATGTTGTTAAAAATGGCGTTTTGGTTATAGAAATCACTAGTTATTAGCGTTGCGTTGTATATCAATAATAAGTTATTATTAAGGGTAGTGATTTACTATTAAAAACGTTATTAGAGCGTATTCGACAAMAATTGCGATGAATGTACCATTTAGCAATGGAAGTATTGAAAAACGGTAAGCGATACATGTAGATGTTAGTGGTAAAAAAATCTAATATGAGTGTTGTGTAATAGTAGTGGTTGTATTATTGTAAAACTAAATTAATTATCAAGTAGAGTTTTAATCTAGTTTGAACGCTTAAACGCTGAAGTTACATTACCCAGCAATGATAAAATAAAGGGAATTCTAAGTCATGCTCTTGAGAATTGACACTTTCTAAGCTCTATCCAAGGTTTTTCAAACTTCTCGGCAATGTCCATGAGGTTCGATCATTTAATAAGCTATGTTCTCCCCTAGTATGATAGTTAACCTTAGTTAACTTAAAAATAAAAACAAAAAAATAAATAAACCTCAACTCCCTCCTCGATCTCCTCCCACTCAACCACTCACACACCGACGACCCCAACCACTGCCTACCCCAGCCACGACGACCCTAACAACCACTGCCTTAAACACCACCGAACAGTCTCCCCAACCACCAATAGCCTCTTCCCCAACGAACCCCAACGACGGTCAACCACCAATCTTGCTCCCTCCTTCRAAATTGGTTCGAATTTGGGCATAATTCAAACAATATTGTCGAAATTGTTTAAGGGCTTTTTTGTTTACATATGAATTGCAAAATCATGTATTTTTGTTTTTCGTTTTGAAATCATGAGTTTGATTCGAAAAAATTAAAAACCCTAATTCCCCCCAATTTGATTTCAAAATTTAGGGGTTTCGTTAAGGGGGTTCGAGTGGCTGTGAGGCGTCGTAGGTGGGTCGCGGGTAGGTTCGGTCACGATGGGTGGTGTTGCGATTAAGTGGTCTTGCATAAGGGTTCGTGAGCTGGGCATTTCTGGGCTATTTGGTGGGTGGGTGCTTTCGAGGGTTTAATTTCATGGATAGTGATGGATGAGGGTGGTGGAGGGAGGTGGGTGGGTGGCTTGAGGTGGGCAGTGATGGATGAAGGTGGTGGAGGGACGTGGGGTGGCTGGCTTGAGGTAGGCTGTGATGGATGAGGGTAATTTTTTTTTTTTTTTTAAAAAAAGGTTAGCCTTGGTTAGCTGAGGGATGTAGCTTATTAAATGATCGAATCTCATGGGCATGGGTGAAAAGTTTGAAAAACCTTGGATACAGATTGGAAAGTGATAATGCTCAAGGTATGACTTAGAATTTCCCTAAAATTAATTAAGTTGTGTTTTAATCTAGTCATAATAATGCTTCATAACGCTAGATGCTAAAAGCTACTTTAAAAAACTATGCCAAAGTGCGTGTTCGGCAATAGTAGTGYTAGAAGTGGCTTTTAGTTGTAGAAATAGATGGTAGCTGAAAAGCTAGTAAGTAGCGATGAAAGTAGCTGATAGCGGATGAAACATAATTTGTCAATATTCAGTAGAAATAGCGGTAGTATTAATAGTAGAAGAAAATTAATTATCAAGTAGCTTTTTAATCTACCTTAAAATGCTAAAAACTAAAACTTTACTCCTATTAGCGTTTGAAAAAGGTARCGCTTAACGTTAACCGCTACTCAAAACRCTATCTTACCGGACAATAATAAAATTAACCAAAGAATTTTTTAATCAAATTAGAACACTAGACGCTACCCTAAARAGGCTACGTCGAACACGCCCAAATACTTAACGGTTTCTCCGACTCTCCGCTAGAAACACACCAGAGTTCACTGAAATACAATTACGCTCTCCACTGAAACACAAAGTAGCTTCCTCCTTTGTTCTTCACACGCCTTACTACTGCACACCACCAGCCATTACCGCCGCGACACCCACCATCACAGCCGCCATTCCCTCTGCAAATTAATTTTCGAAGGTAAGTTCATGTAATTTAACMCTAATTTTTCGATTCAAACGCAGTTAAACACAAACTAAAACCCCCCCTTTTTCTTATTCACAGCTTGAGACTAAGATGAATGCTCCTGATCGATACGAGCGATTCGTCGTTCCTGAAGGCGTCAAAAAGTATCTTTCTTTTCTTCTTCAATCACCCATCTTTTTTCTTTTCTTCAATTTTTCTGGGTTTTTTTTTTTTTAAAAAAAAATGAGAATTTAATCGCATTGCAATTGTTCTTGTTTCAGGGTTTCATATGAGAGAGACACCAAGATCATTAATGCAGCCTCTTTCACCATTGAAAGAGAAGACCATACCATTGGAAACATCCTTCGCATGTAAATTCTCTCCATTTTTTCCGACAAAGTTTGTGACTTTCAAGCTCCTTTATCAAACCCTAATTTTGGTAATTGTTTCTGATTATGTATTAGGCAATTGCACAGAGACCCAAATGTTCTTTTTGCAGGCTACAAGCTTCCTCACCCTCTTCAGTACAAAATTCTTGTCAGGGTTAGTTTCTCTGTTCTTCAATTTCTTCGTTTCAATTGTTAATTGGAGTTTTCCTCCAAAGTTTACAACTTGTTTTTATTATTTGAAGTAGTTGCTGTTCTAGTTATGTAGTGCATGATGGCTTAGGCAAGTATGAGGATTGTTGGGAAAATTTTGATCTGAAAAGTGTATGCTGAATTTGCTTACTTACATTAAGTAGATCCTGAATTATGTGAAAAGTTTAGTGTTTTGTTCAAGAACTTGAACTGAATCTTTCTTAGTTAGCTTGTTGAGGAGTTTTTTTTGGAGTTGCAATACTTTCCGATGAATTTGAGAATGCTTTGAGCTCCATCTGTGCAATTGTTTTGCTATGTGATTTACCCATGAAAATTTTCCGATGAATTTGAGAATGCTTTCAGCTCCATCTGTTTGTTTGTTCTTGCTGCATACCAAATGGTGTTTCCATAGCCTCTATAGTCTATACTCTATAGCTTTCGTCTTGTGTTAAGCTGATGTGCTTAACATTTTTTTGTACGATGTGCTTAGCAGTGGTCCTTTTGAGTTTCTACAGAAGCTGGCGTGCTTCATTTTTCTGGTGCCTTTTGTTAAGCTGTACGATGTATTCGATACCTTTGCATTTCTAAATTTTAAGACTTGAATTGGCGGTGTAGATAGGTTGATTGGTGCCTCTAGTTTATATCTACCTAAGGTTTGAGAATTCTTGATGCCCATACATGTCTCAACCATGTGTTTCGTTGGATGCCAGATTCACACAACAAGTCAGTCTTCACCAACACAGGCATACAATCAAGCTATCAATGATCTGGACAAGGAACTTGACTGTTTGAAAAGTGCATTTGAGGTAAAGAAGCTGCAATTGTGTAATTCCTTTCTTTCTTATATGTGTGTATGAAATTGTATGTTCTGTTTTTTTATTTTATTTTTACTCCGTGTTATCTTAAATTCATAAATCCCTTGCTTGAAATGTTAGAAAGGACCCGAAACAGTTGGATTGGATTTGCAGGAGAGTGAGGCTCTCGATCGTAGAGAGTGGAGGAGGAAAATCTATGTGAATGACCTCCCGGAATAATCACTTTTGGTTCATGTTAGCCGACTCCTCATATGGGATTAAGGCTTTGAATGATTGATTGATTGAAATTAATGAATATTTGAAAATTAAAAGAAATAGAACTTGTAAGTTGTAACTGTCAGAACGTCTTTATTGATTTGCTGTTATTGGTGTCTTTGGAGGCAGAACTGCAGAAGGAGATTAAGGGTGTGTTACTGTTGTTGTATCTAGAGTTCACTAGAACAACTAGGGAAGTAGGGTATCTTGCCCGGCACCCAATTTTAGGAAAAAGTCTATTGTAGACCCTGGTTCACTGCTCTCATTTCTCTATTTACATGTCCGACTCATCAACTCACAAGCTTTGTTATGTCACAATTATAGGGCTTAACTGCTTGAAAGATCATTTTCTTACTGTTGTGTTACTGGAATTACTCGTACGCTAATGTTTTCCCCCTGCATGTTGTAGGCTGAGGTGACAAGGTTTGCAAGTGAATACTGATCCAAACGAGTGGGAAGCAGTGCTCTGTTTGATGCAAGTGATATTTAAAGAAGTCATGTAGTTTAGTGATTTGTATCTAGTTGGATTGTGTAGTTTTTGTGGATTAACACCAAAATATTTATGTTAGTACTCAGTATGTCTATGAAAATGTCATTTTCCTTGGCAGGGGAGATCCCAACTTTGATTGCGGCCTGTTGAAATACTTCATATGTTAAAACTTCAGTGGCTCATTTAAGAGTCCGACTTTGGTTTAAACTTGTTGGTTTAACTGCATTTGATTGAGTTTAATTAATTGAACTTGGGTGATCTCATGAAAATTATCTGAAATAAAGTAAATTCAATTAAGTGTAAACTATACATAATTGAACCAAAATCAAACTTAATTGAGATAAAATGATTTCATGCTACTCCCTTCAATTCTTTTTACTTGTACCATTTCCTTTTTGGGAGTCAAAGTTAGTAAACTTTGACCAATTTTTTTGGCAAATTTATAATGTATAATATACAAGTGAGATGTTGTTAGATTCGTCTTAATGTATAGTTTATTAATATCAATTTTTTATAATTTTMTAAACAATACAATTTAAGTTATTAGTAGTCAAAATTGTGTCTTGAAGAACGTGCAAAATGRAATGGTGCAAGTAAAAAGAATCGAAGRRAATAATGAATTAAAGGGAAATTTCTATCAAGTTGGTACCAATAGTATAGCTATTTTCTAATTTTTAACACACTACTTTACGTTTACAGACACTTATTTTAATCTTCTAGAAAGAGTCGACGGACTCTTCTATTCTAGTCTTTCCGGCGACCATGGGCGAGTTGGGTGGCYTGCACAATCAGGGCTTGTTTTTCGTTGAGGAGGTCYCGTTTCCTGTCTTTCAGAGCGCTAATGCGGCCCTGGATCYGGTGGATGGTTGCAGCCACATGCGCTGGATCGATAGGAGGCAGGTGCTCCCAGAGCAGAGCAAGCCTTTGCTCCCATTGGAGCTTCTCGGCTTCTACCAAACGAATTTGGTTCTGAATTGTTGCTAGCCTTTCTGAGGTAGGGATATCCATTTTTTTTACTTAAAGTTTTTCTTCTACCTCTCGTATAGCTATTTTCTAATATTTTTTAATCGATTATTGAAAAATCTCAAATATATCATTCTTAAATAAAATTGTTAATATTTAATCAGTGTAGACAACCCCCTTTGAACCAATAAAAAAATTTAATTTACTTCCTCTCTCTTCGGATACAAATATCCCTTTCTTTCCCCCTCAAACCCTTGCGCACCACCACCGTCCCCTTCCTCGACCATGCACAACATGGTGATTTTGTAATCCCCGTAATTTTAAAAAATTTATTAATATACTTCCTTATAAATATATTACGATTTATCTTATAAAAAGATATATATTTTATTTAAATACCATTATTTTCATTTAAATTATATTTTGTGATAAAAAGGTATATATCTTATTTGAATTTTAATTTTATGATAGAAATTTATCTTTTCTTTTATCCAAAACAAATTTTTTTAAAAAAGAAAGAGATATTTTAAAATTAAACCTTGCTA
>SNQN01000522.1:0-96216 GCA_008642245.1 Bassia scoparia
ACTACGAGCCAACACTCATAATCAATCCCCATAATTACATTCTTGATCCTGTTTTTGCACCATGCATAGTTGTTTCCGTTAAACTTTGGTGTTTTGCTATCATAGTCGATCGCTCCTAACTCTTGAGTACTCATGTTTGACTTCTCTAGATGTTACTCTTGCAAGAAGCCTTGGCTCTAATACCAATTGAAGGTTATGTGGTACTCAAGAGGGGGGGGGGGGAATTGAGTATAGTTATTGATTACCAATTTTTTTTTCTTTTGTCTTTGGACTTAGTATGAGGAACCAGTTGAGCTGGTTCCTGTACGCAGCGGAATAAAAGTAAGACAATAAAGAACACACAGTATTTAACGAGGTTCACCCAACTCTGGGCTACGTCCTCCTATCCTAAGTTCTTTTATTAATCTACTCCGAAAAACAAAGAACTCGCTRACTCTGTTGTTTCCCTACTCCGGGAACCAACACACCCCACACTCAACTCTGAATGTGCACTCGACTCACACTCGTAAGTCCAACTTTGTGTTTGAACTCACAAACACTCACCAGGCCTTCAACCCCTTTGTTGAATGCCTTTACATTAGCAATTTTCTCTCTTATGAATGACTTCTTTAAAAGCTAAGTAAGAGAATGTTTAAGCTCGTCTAATGCTCTTGTGTGACTCAAAGTAATGATCTTTGTGCTTTTGTGTTTTTACTCACAAAAATATTCTGCTCTTTTAAGAGTTATAGAATATGGAAGTATAGATGAGTATTTATATGTATATTGACTTAAACCCTAGTTTCCATAAATCTATACTTGCCAAACAAGGCAAGATTAGATTTATGGAAAGTATTTATCTTGTTCGATTTTATCCTAAGGAAATAATCGAACAAGATATATACTCGATTAGATTTATGGAAAGTATTTATCTTGTTCGATTGTATCCTAAGGAAATAATCGAACAAGATATATACTCCAAGGTTTAAGGTAATATACACATATTCATCTATATTTCCAGCTGCAAGTATCTTTTCAAAATATCCTTTTAAAATATTTTAGAAAAATCCTTTTTTCAAAACCGCAGCCAANGGGATACCTGCTATAGCAAGTTACAATAACCGGCTCCTGTCTCTTATACACATCTAGATGTGTATAAGAGACAGATATTTAACCATACAAAAAGTAAGCTAAGAGCAACACTTATCGACTCCTTTAAAACATGCGTGGGTTATTAAACAAATACAAATATTTTCAAGGAGGTTTTCAATTTTGATCCATAGCCCTATTTTTGTTTTAATGTACTGTAAATGTTTATTTATTCATTCGGAAATAGTTACAGTCTAATATGAAATACCCAAAATCACCAATCAAATTAAAAAATAATTCAATGACATGCATTACTAATTTCACTGGTATAAACCTCGATTACAAGGAGATTTCTCTTCAAAGGAGGTATTTTTCAGTGTGGAATTAATGTTTGAAATATAAATATATTTTTTTGGTAATTAATACAGTGGTAAATTTCATTTATCACCAAAAGTTAGGAGTTAAGAAACCAACCAAAAGAACATACAAACACAACAAACCGAAAGGTTAAAAGCATCAGAATTTTGATTCTTAGCCATAATTAAGCGTGATARTAAAATTAGGAAAAATTAACAAAAATAATCTCACCTTTGGTGGGTCCTCCAAAAATAATCCTACCTTTCGAAATTTCCTTTTTAATCTCACCTTTATGCCATCTCTTCCATTTTTGGTCCAATTAACCTTCTACCGGTTGAATTGGTAATGAAGCAAAGCAAACCCCCATTTCCCCTCTAAATTAAGCATATAACTCTCTCTCTCTCTCCTTTCTCAAACCAAATCCAATTCAATAACCTAGATTTTTTGATCCAATCACGAAGCATCAAGTTCATCAATTTGTAGATTAATTTGAGAAAAATCCAAGGTTAGTGATCTGAATTTGAATTACGTAATTGTTAACTTTTTTACTGTTTGGATTAGTTAGGGTTTATCTTTTMATTTTGGTTTATTTATGCAAGGAGATTTGTGAAATTCAGTTGGTGGTCGTGGTTGTGGTTTCCGTGACTATGGTGGTTTGGTGCGTGGTTTGCGTGCGTGGTCATGGTCGTGGTTTGGTTTGTGGTGGTGGTTCGTGCGTGTTTGTGGTGGTTGTGGAAATTAGCTTGGCATTCAACATGATTGTTGTGTTATACCTCCTAAATACTAGGCAATATTGATAGGTTAATTCTGATTGCCTGACTAGGGATCAGATGATAAAAATCTTGCAAAATCTAAATATATTGATTCAGAAATTCAAGGAAATATTGTATATAATTTTGATATATTAAACTATGTCATAATATCACTTGTTGAAAGCAATAAGAAAAAGGAGGTTGGGAGGAGAGAGAATGCGGCTCAAACTATGGTGGGTCGAGGTGTGATGGTAGGTCATTTATGGCTGGCTGCTAATGGTGGTCGATCATGAGTCGAGGTGATAGTGGTCGATCATGGGTCATGGGTCAAGGTGGCGGTGGTCGATCACTTGTTGTTTTTTGAGGTGGGTAATGGTGGTATTGAGGAAAAAAGAGTGGTGGTGGTAATGGAGGTAGTGAGGAAAGAGTGGTGGTGGTAATGCTGAGAGTGGAGAGAAAGACAGCTTTGGGAATGAGAGATAAGGAAAGAGTGGTGGTGGTGGTTGATTAACTTAGATTAATTAAGTTTTGATTAATATAAAAAGAAAGAGGGTAAGTAGGGAAATGAAAAAAATATAAATAAATTAATGGGAGGGCTGAGTGGCAGTTTGGGGATTTAATGGGAGGGCCGAGTCAACAAAAAAGAAGGGGGAAATGAAGTCAACATAAGGGGATACCTGCTATAGCAAGTTACAATAACCGGCTCYGACCAAATATGGAAGAGGTGGCACAAAGGTGGGATTAAAACTGGAATTTAGAAAATGGGATTATTTTCGGAAGATCCACCAAAAGTGGGATTATTTTTGTTAATTTTTCTTAAAATTATTATCAAACTTTGGATTGTTAGCAATAAAACAAGAGGAATAAAACAAGAGAAATTAGGTAAAATTACATAAAGTAATGGCGATATTAGGTCAGGGTAATGCTTGTGGCGCAGGGAGGAGCGACGAGAAGCATCAGCGGCGGGAGGGTTGGCAAAGGAGAAGCAGTGGAGCATACGAGAAGCAGTGGACGCTGGATCCGCACGTGAGTCGAGGGTTAGCGAAAGAGAGTAGTCGAGAAGCAGTGGCAGATAGGGCTATGACAGTGAATAAGGCCGAGACGACTGTGTGCTGGTGGTAGCGGGTCAACGAGGGTCTTGGGTGTGGTGGCGAGTCAGCGAGGATTTTGGGTGAGATGTGAGTGTGAATGGCGAAATGTGTGGTAGCATAGACGACGTTTGTTAAGTTTTGGAATTTGGTTTTATCAATTGTTTTTATAAATAGTTAAAAGCTGCGATTGGGCCAAATAACCGCAACTTTTGTGTTATTCTCATTTTTTTTTGTTCTACTATGGTTTAGAAGTTGCGGTTATTATAAAAATCATAGCTTTTAACCATTTAAAACAACTGTTTTTACACAATCGCAACTTTTGACCCGCAACATGTGAACTTTTTTCTAGTAGTGGTAGTTAAAAAAAAAGAAATACCTAATATTTAACTCCTAAACTATAATAGAGGTGTTCGGTAAGTAGAGTTTCAAGAGAGTTTTGGGGTGAAAACTCTCACAATCAAAAAGCTCTTATTAGGTGGTTTTTTTAGAGGATTTGGAGAGAGATATCAAAACTCTCTTTTCTATCCAAAACTCTTATTGCCAAACAACCCAAAATATCATGAATAATGATTCCAAAACATGAATTATGACTCGACACTTGTTGGTCATAAGCTCTAAAATCTATATTTTTAAAAGAATGTCACCATTAATAACCACCCCCACATCTCACCTAATGGCTTCCCTCCAAATTTCCTTCACTCCTATAACTTCCCTCCGAAACCCCCCCCCCCCCTCCCCATAATTATTTTAAAAAAATAGGTTAAATAACTGTTAACTAAACCTATAAAAAAATAAAGGAAAACATTAGTAATTAAAATCATGTAAAAGCAAAAACAATTCCACAAAAGTAAAAAAAAAAAAACGCAACACTATAACTAAAAGTTAAACTATAGAGTATAAAGTATGATTAAAAAATGATAATATTTTCATAAGCAAGGAAATTATCAACAACCTCAAGAAACTTAACAATTTAACAAAAATTGGAATTGCAATTCTAAACTAACACTGTTGTTGTCGCCTTAAGCTCGGGTAACAGTATCACTTGTAGATGTGAGGTCGATCGTATGGCGTCCTGTTGATGCTACCAAGGCAAAGGTCCAACTGGCAGTCATCTTCCTCCTATCACGTCCTGCGCACCTGCAAGAAGGAAAATAATCCTTATAGGATTATCTCCCCTCCGATGCTTAAGTAAGTATGTGTATAAGAGGGGTAATTAGGCAAGCGAGTAAAGATTAAGAGATTAACCGTGCGATTAGGATAGTTCTCAATGATTACATAATGATTATCACACTCCCCATGAGGGGTATTTATAGAGTTTAGGATGAGACACTTGGCCAATCATATCGTGCCAAGTGTCATGATCTCATTCTTTAAAAGGGACATAACAAGCCTTGAAATGGCTGAATTAGGAAATCTCTCTCATATCAAGCCTTGGGTGGCAAAACCAAAACAAAACATGATCAAGAAGCCACAAATTAGGGGAAATAGGATGATGAATTGAGTTTAATATATCATATTTGCATCAATCTAGCATAGTTGGGCTCCTTAGCTTCCTAGGCTAAGTAACTACTCACAAAACATGATTGAAAACATTAAACCAACAAATTCAAAGCAAGAAAACCACAAAGAAGCCATGAATTCTCAAGTTTGAAAGCAAAAATAGGGTATTAAATAACTACTACAATACTCAACAAAAATTAACAAAAAGCATACCAAAACAATCACAATCTACTCAAGATTCAATCTAACAACAAAAGGAATCAAAATTGAAACTCAAAAAGAAAACCCCTAAAACATGCATAAACGAAAAAGGCAAAGAACATGAATTAAACTTGATTATAACTAAAACAAATGCTACCATTAGACTCGCCTTGAAAAATTGGATGGATTTGATATAAGAATTGCAAGATTTGGTTAAGAAATGAAGAATCTACAAGTAAATTTGTGAAGAATAACTTGAACTTTCACTCTCCTACAACTAAGAACAATGAATGAGGAAGATGATGAAATTGATAGAAAAATGCAATCTAAAAAATGAAATCTAATTTCTTACTTTCTAAGCTTGTTTCTCAGTTTCCTAACAAATCTATTTATATCACACCCGATTACAAGTATTTTGATATATTACAAGTTTGCCATTACTAATTCAACATGTGCCTAATTCTTCTCCCAAAAGTCAACCAAATCCAAGTTAAACTCATCCAAAATTCTAGGCGAGGATGCGCAAAACGAGGCGAGAGCTCAAAAAACTTTTTGACTCGAAGCAGGCAATTGGCGCAGAGGGAGGAGCGGTCTTGCCAAAAATGGCGCGGGCTCGCCAAGGCTGACGTTGGATCGCTAATTTTGAGGCGAGAGCTCGAAAAAGTTTCTGCCTATGCGAGGAAAAAAGGAAAGAGGAAGCGTGGGCTCGCCACMTCTTGCACGGGCTCGCTAATTTCGAGGCGAGAGCTCGAAAAGCATTCTACCTAAGGAAGACAAGAAAAGGAAGCAAGCGCGGGCTCGCAAGGTGGTGGCGTGTGCTCGAAAATCTTTCTACGTGGAAGAAGAATTGGGAGATCAGGAGGCGCGGGCTCGCTTGCCTCAYCCTGCAGTTTCGTTATTCCTTAACTTCGAAAGGCCTTAACTTTGCGCTCATTGCTTGGAATACAACATATAATATATTGTTAGAAAGATCTCGTAGTCTACTTTCCAACTCAAAAAATATTACCTAGATAATCAAAGTGTGCAGAAAGATATGGATCAAAGAAGGTGTTAAGGTACAAAAAGCAACGCTTTAAAGAAAAACCCCTGCAAATAAAACCTCGCCAACTTTCAACTAAGCACAATACTATCAAATATACACCAAGGCAGCTTGTAACAACACAAAACACTAGTAACTAAGAGCAATAGAATTGAAATAAGGAGAAACTAAGCTAAAAACCACAAAAACTCCACAAAACTATACAAAGTGGAAAACTAACTAAAAGTCTAGTAAAATGATGTCGAAAACACTCAAAATGGCCAAAATAGAAGAGAAATAAGTACCTAAATGTGACTATTTTTAGCACTTATCAACTCCCCACAACTAGGACCTTTGCGCGTCCTCGAGCAAAGCAAACAATAGAAAGAAAACTATACACTAACTCACTTTCGTAGGAATCACGATTCCTTTTGGCAACTAGTGACAAGCCCTTTAAACCCCCAAGTCTCCTAGGAGGATGAGGTTGGTCTCGTGAGGGTTTCCAAAGAGAAATCCCAAAACTCCATAAATAAAGGAAACCTAGGCAAAGGTTTTCAATAACGCACAAGGAAACACAAGTGAAAAAACAAAAAGAAAGTGAAAATGTGGATAGAAAAACAAAGTGTCTCTTGGAAATGGGTTTCTTTAGGACTTTTGGGGACACTAATGAGCGTAAAGTATGTCCCTCCAACTAGGAGTCAAGCAAGAATCAAGGAAATA
This sequence comes from Bassia scoparia, assembly GCA_008642245.1. Classification (NCBI taxonomy): domain Eukaryota; kingdom Viridiplantae; phylum Streptophyta; class Magnoliopsida; order Caryophyllales; family Amaranthaceae; genus Bassia; species Bassia scoparia. Next base: position 6,705 of record SNQN01000522.1, read on the forward strand.
TCACGAAGTGTATGCAACTTAGCAAAGCTTGCATGAAATTGAGTCAATCCACTCTCATCCTCTCTCCAAGGCTACCCTCCTAGGCATAAAATCGAACCAAGTTTGGTAACAACTCAAAATCCAATGAAAGGACTCAAAGAAATAGTTAGAGTGCTCAATATTGAGTAGAGACACATCGCACTTAGACATCCAAAATGACACGAGGTACTTATGATTCCCTCCACCTTTTGTGACTCAACTCCTAAGGTCATAGGGCTTAAAGGGTTGCAATGTTGGTAATAGGTAGGTGTGGACAAATGCATTTGGCTTGTGGTGGTAATCGTAGAAAGTAAAGTTTACATCAAACCAAAACTTTTTGGGGATAAGTGCCCCAACTCTCATCAACTCACACAATTTGGGAGGCAAGCTCATTTTTGCACTTGCTTGCTTTCTCCCATCACACTTATTTCCCTTTTGTGCTTTTATTAACTTTTTTTCCCTTGGTGTGTGTGTGTGTTGGACTGTTGTGTGTGTGTGTGTGTGTGTTGTGCTGTGCTGCGTGAGTGCGGGCGGCGGGCGGGCGTGCGTGCGGTGTGTGTGGGGGGGGGGGGGTGGTGTGTGGTGTGTGTGTGGGGGGGGGGTGTGTGTTGTTCAAATGAATATTTGTAACTCACCTATATTTGTGAGTTACATATAAATATATTAACTTATTTCTATAGAAATTTCAGCAGCATTTCGACAAAAATTAAACAATCCCAAAATATAAATTTGTCTCATATAACTCATATTTAATACACCACCAATTCTCATACATAAGACATCGATGTCATATCGATCATCATCCAAAATGCCAGCTAACAAGTTCCAAGTTCCACAAATAACTAGAAACCATCCAAAATAACATGTGCAACTAACATGAAACTAATACCAATATCCATCATGTTAGACTATATTAAACAAGATCAACTATCTAGCTAGGAAACAAGATACTCTGTTKTYAAGAACTTCMCCCATGTTCACGAACCTCGTCCATTTCTTCCACAGTGTAACCATTCCTTCTTGCGACAAATACCTACAACATATGGACAAGCCAATAGATKAAATCACTCAAAAGTTATGACAAAGCATATGTAAAAAGGTAGCAAATAGCTAAAACACGAGCTTAAGGCTTGAGCACAAAGTATGAAAGCTTGTGAGACAAATAAATGGTAAGCTTGTTGGGCATAAACGATCGCTACTTCACTGTAGTCGAACGACTCTTCCATCTACATATATAACACTTGAAGGAAGAGGTACCGTACAGCCCGTATCTAGGTTTGCTTTTATCAGTTTTGCTAAACCATTTCAGGATGGACAACATAGCCCGAGTATGTCTAAACCYTCAACATTTTGAAGGCCTCTTATAATGTGGAGGCAAGGATGGACAATTTTCATCCATGTTAGCATACGGTTCTATYGTATTTTATTCAGGAAGTTCTAGCAAATACTCCCCGAGATTTTGAACAAGCTAGAGAATGACTTCATTACTGACTACTAAAAAATAAATACAAGTATAAATGAAAAATAAATTACCTTCACTGACCTTCCATTGCATTGTTTGACTTAATGGATCTTCGTCGAACATAAGTAAATTGAATTTATTAGCAATAAACTGAACATAAATGATATTAATCTTGAACTGGATTAATGAAGTCATGCCTTGTCTAAACTATTTAGATAAAAATTATATATGACCATTTAAATAGCCAAAACAATAAGCATAAGCTATGCATAAACAAGCCACTTATAAAGCCCCAAAGTAGAGCAACTTAGTACCTTCTATTGCTTATAAACTTCTTGTTCTGCAATCGCTTTCTAAGCTGTCCATTAGATTTCGATAACACCATTCATAATTTCATATCTCGGTAAATGTACATCAATGTTGAAAATTAAAGGTTTAGCCACTTTATATACACGCAGAGTCACAAATCGAATGAACCATACAACCAGCAATATCAATAAGCAGCAAGAAACAGTTACAAATCTATGTATATCACAAATTTAAACATATTAATAAGAACCATACTAGGCAAGCTAAGTATGGTGTTAGCTAAAACAGAAATGGAATAGAAGAACAACAGAGAAATCTGATGTTATAACATAATCTATAATCCAGTCTATAAGATAACCCTCACTTAAAGAACAGGAAATCCTATATAGTATATACGCTCCCTAACACCAKCACTGAAGATCATAAATAAGGAAATCAAAATTACTCATCTAAACATAATGACATAAGTTAGTTAATGAAACACTAAGAGCCATGTTTCAAGGAGATAATGGAATAAAACAACAAATACGTGCATAAAAAGAGTAGAATTTGACCTTGTTAGACAAAGAACGTAATTTGACTTRTATCTCTTCTCACTTAGAATTAGAGATTATCAATTCCTAATGATTGTTCATAGTTAAAATGCTTTTTTCTTTATATTATTAGAAAGCAAAGCATGCATGATATTTAGGAGCTTATATAAAATAATCAAATTGTTGAGAATATTATAGAAATGAAGGAAAATACCTTGAGTAGAAAATAGAAACTATGCTACATTCAAGTCCAAGTCCACATAGCACTTCTAATCTTTCAAACTCAGAGTTGCAGAACTGCAAACAGCACCACTGACAGCTATGACAGACCCTTAGCTTATGCGTCCTAACAATAATAGCTTATGGGTCTCCACTAACGAGATCAACAACACGTTTGTAATCTGCAGATTAAGAAAAATAAAATTGAAATTCAGCAGTTGCATGAGTTTAATAATAAACGTGCTACAACAAGTTCATCAATGAAGGTCAATCTTGATATCCTAGAATTTGTTGGTCTAGCTGCATCAACACCCATAACTTCATCCTCAAGGCTTGTTGATTTAGTTTCTAGAAGATGCGGGAAGAGGCGAATTTAGCTTATGAAAGCATTGAGCATATCTATGTATTTAAATCAATTGACAAAAATATCAATTAAAACAAAAATCAATTTAGCAAAGATAAGCAATTAACCATGAATAACTTAAAAATAATTGTGCTGCACCAAGCCAAACCTCAGTGCGGCTAAATCAGAATCAGAAATAAGTTAAAAAAAGAGCAAGAAAAAAGGGTGACGATACGAGGGGAGGGGTTGTGGAAGAGTGTAGACCTGAACCAGAACATGCACAACGGCCTGCTTTAGGGGTCTGTGCTACCTCAGCAACGTGCCTCAGGTTCTGTGCTAACGTAGTAAGCCCAACAGTAGCTGTAGAAGTGGCAGCAAGCCCCTCCGATAGTAGCAGTAGGTTTTGTAAACGCAAGATAGGCCTGCCTTGGGACTCGTACAGGGAAGAAGTATGGCAGCAACAACAGCGGTTGCAAAACAACAGAGGAAGCGAGTAAACAACAAACAACAATAAACAACAATAACGAATAATCATTAACTCTCGAAGACAACAAGAAAGGAAAATCAAACAACAAATAAAACTTGAAAATCACAATTTAAAATCAAACAACAAGTAAGGCAAATCACAAGTATCACATGAAAGTTTGAAGTCACAAGTCACAATTTAAAATTCAAGGGAAATCTTCAAACCCCACGCCAAAAATCGACCCTAAACCCATATTAAACCACAATCATTCAAACCCTAAAACTTAAATCATACTAACTCATAATTTAAACAAAAATTCGAAACTTTAAACATTACTAAATCATAAGTCCAACAAAAATTTGAAACCCTAAACCATACTCCATCATAATTCGAACATAAAAAACTTTAAATCAAACTTAATTAGGGGTAAAAGATAGAGGAGAACAAACGTTGCAATGAGTGGAGCAAAGGAGATAGAACGAAAGCAACAGAGTAGATGCATGAGGAGAGAGATTCGTAAGCAGGGAGAATCGTGACTGAAAATTGGGAAAAATTGACTCGTGAGGGGTGAATGGATGAAATGGAGGGAGATTGAAAATGGGGAAATATTGAAGTGTCAGCCAAACTAAAAAAGAATTGAAGTATTGGTGATGAGGTTTAAAAAWTTTTCAAAGTCTAAAATTTTAATTAATACTTTAGGTAACCAACATAATAATAATGGTTACTTATAAAAGGATTACTAAATCTAAAACAAAATATTTGTAACTCATAATTTTTTTGATAGTTACTTAAAATTTAATTTGTAACCAACATTAACGTGATGGTTACAAATAATACCTACAGGTAACCAATTTTGTCAAATGTTGGTTACAAAAAAGTAAGTGGTAACCAACAATGAGTACGATGGTTACAAATAAGGAGTTACTTATGGACATTTTTCCACTAGTGACTTGTTGTAAAGAGTTTATTACACTTTGTAAATTTTTAGTGTCCTTAACTAATAGCAACAATTCGGTCTTTATTTCAGTCTTTATTTGTTCATCTCGCTCATTTTGAATCTTCATAAAATTCATAAGAGTGAGCTCTAATAAGTTTGACGTAGATGACTCAAATTCAAATTGATAAGTACTTTAATAGTTAACTTGGGAGGAGGGGTCATAATAATATTCACAAGACCCATCAATTGACACACCATTTGCATTTTCTAAATTCTCAGAAGAACTAACAAAACTCTCCGAATTTTCCATATATTTTTCAAAAGCAAGCTCGAGAGAAGACTTAGGTTCTTGAGAATAAGAAAATCTTGCAAAATCATATTGGGGAGGAGGATCATAATTGTACTCATCATAGGTAATATGAGAAGATTCATATGAATTCATGCAAAACATAATCAATAATAACAATGATAAATTAAGAAATAGAGATAAAGAAACAATACTTGAGCCATTAATGGAGATTGCTTGAATGTTGAAGAGTGAACAATGAAAAACAAAGAGGGAAAAACCAGCTTGAAGAGAGAAGAAAAGTGGTTCCTTTTGTTGTCTTCTAAGTGTCTATCCCCCTTCCCAAACACACTTCCTTTCCCATTTATATTTTTCTCTAAATTAGASTAGAAAATAATGTTTTTGGGAGTACAAAATAAGAAAMATCAAGGGACATATTGCACAGCTGCTCCACGACCATAGGGCGCCGGGAACCCATTGGGCAAAACAAAATGGTAGCAACAAAAGTCGCATAAACCCATAGGGCGCTGGTTTTGGCTCCTAGACCGATGGGTTGACTTCGAGAGGCTGTATCTTGAATTTTATGAATCAAAATGAGATGTGCAACATACCATTGCGATGCTCTTCAAATATAGTTTCCAACGCAACTTGAATCCCTCAAATCCAACAAGTATTACTCAAGATATGAGCAAAATAGTGAGAAGTGATCAAGTTGAACTTTTGCAAGCAATGACGTTTCTTCAATTTTAACTAAAATTCATCTAAATAAGATGTGCCATGACTCTCATGGATGCTAAAATCACTTCATATGATGTATGTTCGTCAATCCTCGAGTAAAACATCCATATCCTACGAAAATAACACAAAAATACCCGAGACGAGTAATATCGAAATGTATAATAAATAAAGCTCATTACAATTAAATATAGAGAAAAATAAGACAAATATCAATTAAATAGAACATATAAATGTGTATTTAATCGACTTATCACTCCAGCACGGGTAGGACGCTCTAAGGCTTCTTGAAGACTAACGATTGGTAAATAAAGAATACGGTGACAGTACTTGCTATCAGCGATGGAGATTGGTTGCGCGTGAAATTCAATGGCATTCAGTTCTCCTTCATGGATGGTAATCTCAGCCAAATCACCACTCTTCCTATTAAAAGAAGAAATAGCTTTCTTCTTACTTCCTTATTAAAAGAAGAAATAAGCGAAACGGAATGGAAAAGAATACTAAGTAATTAAAATAAAAGGATTCTTAAAAACATTAAAAATGAAGCAGCATACCTTCGAATGATGTCACGRTGAAAGTGAAGTTGTTAATAACTTTGTTTGCTGTGCTGTTCCAGAATTCCTCATTATACCARRACAAGGTGTAGCTTTCAATGAATAACTCGCAAGCATTGAAAGAAGGCAAGATGTTTGTCTTAAATTTGATAGTTGGGCTTTGCCACACTTCTTCCTCATCGAACAGAAATCTAGCGTCCCAGCTATGATTTCTTGTGGTTAGTATTGGGATGGCCACAGACTAACATAGGCTAAATTTTCCTAGCGACGAGTTGGGGATTACACATTTCAAAGCCAAAATGTTTAGGCTCAATAGCGGGCAGATCCCTAGCGATCAGGACTGAACACTAAAATCTCGAGTCTTGGGTGAAGGAATGTGACAAACCAATCTGTTGCAGCCACTCTGGGGTAACATCGAACATCCCTAAACCAAATGAATTGTTCATGTCCTTGTCATGTAAGGGGTGACAGGCGCCAGTTAGGGGGTTTAGTTGCATGAGACATTTTATGGTCAGAGAAGGGTCCACCACCTTTTGATGATCATAGCAGGTGAAGTACATCTCAGCAAAAGAAAGGCAACTAGTTACCCGAGTGGTGTTTGCTATTTTGGTTTAGTTGTCTTGTTGAAGTTTGGCGATGATTTCTTTTTGGGTTAGTGCAAACCCAAGGTCAGTGTATAAGCTTCCCCAACAAGTTAGGAGCCAGAGAGGACCACCTATTCGATTAAGGTCATCCCCATCTATGATTGTCTGCCTACATCTATATAGGCAACGATAAAGTTGTCCCAACATAATGGGCCCCAACGCCAGAAATGATGAATTAAAGGAAATGTTCACATCCAAAGGTAAAAACAAGGCAGAATTGCTACCAGACTTACACATCATGAAACGGGTAAGGGCAAAGAGAATGAAAAGTACCTCCTCCTCTTGGGTGACTTTTCGAGAAGATTTGGCGAAATATGTGATAAGCCCATTAAAGCCGATTTTACTCCGGTTTCCCATTACTTCTTTCAAAAGCGCGTGGCATATGGTATACAAGTCCTCTGCTCCTGGAACCACAATTAACACCCTTAATTCTTGATCCTCGTCGTTGTAAGGCGATAGTCCGGTGAAAAAAGCAATGTCTGCTAAGGTAATTGTCATAAGTCCCTAAGAAGGACAAAGCAGTTAAGGGCAGGGTCCCAGAGTGACATCAAAGCACAAGTAAGCGACCCACTAAATGGGATTTTGTTGAAAGTGGCGAGTTTAAGGAAACTCAAAACCCTTTTTGTTTGCCATATTCGGTGAAAGCCTTTCAAATGCTTGAACCAATCATCGGCATACATATCTTGAACCTAACCTTTAATTGGATTTTGACTCAAAATCCACTGATGGGTTTGGACACCCTTTCCTTTCCCTCTCTCCTGCTGAATATAGGGAACATTATTATTTGCAGCCGCTTGAAGACCATCTTTGCCAAAGAAATATTTGGAGAATGTTGGGGCAGTTTCCCTCATGAATTTCTTCCTATCATCCTCATTCTCAACACGAAATGAAAATGCAGGACKYATGGAGGCTACGCCTTTCCTCCTAGGGCTTTCTATGTGCCAAAATAGATCGAGACAAAATTTGTCTTTATGCTGCTCAATAAATTGGCACATGAAGACTTGATAAATTAGGAGGTCTGGAATCTTGCACTGGCGAAGTGCTTCCGACGATAATTCCATTCTCAGATCGGCGGGAAATTTGGTGAATTTAGGCGCAAAATTGAGAATAGCAAGTTTGAGAAGAAAATACTATTTGAATGGAAAGGAAATGGGACAAAGGATGGTGTTATATTCTTATGCATGTCGTTTCAACCAAGTCGGTTGACCAATGGGATAATATTTGGAAAAGATGTTTTTATCCCCGATAAATAATCAAAATTATGGGAGTAGAAAGTTGGTAAGTCGCATTAAATACAAACACCTCCCCCTATACGTTGAAGGCAGCTGAGCGACTTACTTTAATTGATTAAAGAAAAGTTACCTTTTGATCATTTTGCCCATTATGATAAAATCTTTTTGAAACCCTCTTTCTCTGATAATCCTTGTTGAATTGACCCTCGGAGAAAATGATGGACTTTTGTTTCCAAGTGATTAGTAAAGCCAAGTCTCAAGGGTTTAAGGGTCTAAAGTGGTTAAGAGTTGAGCAAGATCTTTCCTCTTTTCCTTTTGAACATAGAGAAAGTAAAAGAAAGGCACTAAGAGATGATGAGTTTAAGTGATTTCTCACCTGGCGCAAAGTGATTGGTCATCATTACACAGAAGAGGAATACCATGTAGACGAGATGAAATTCCTTTTAGAAATAGAGTAAGAGCTTGAGGTGGAACCGAACAATGGTCGAGATGATCCAGAGGAGGAATCTGATGAAGGATTTGGAAGTAAGAGGCGACGTCGCCAGATGCGTGCATCAAGGAAACCAATCAAGAGAGGGAAGTGTAAGAAACAGATCGCTAGGGAGCAACGTGTTTTGGAAGGGGACTTGTCTGAAGATGTTGATTCTGACAACTACATGATGGCGAAGGAAGATTAGCAGGGATAGTTTCCTTTTCGTTTGCTTCTTTCTTGTTTCTTTCTTTTCTTTCTTTCGTTTTAATATTAGTGCTCATGATGTGTTTAAAACAACGTTTTGGTGGCATAACATTGATGAGCAATATGTGTATGTATGATGCTAAAGTCCAAAAGCGATGATCTTCATTACTATTTAGCTTGTACATCTTTTATGATAAATATATGATGAGGATGCAATAGCACTTTCAAAAGATTATCCAAGGGTCAACAATATCATTCATAATTATGATTTCAAGCTCCTAACTTGTTGGAAAGGAAGATGGAAAAATTGGAATACACTAGGAAAATCTGGAAATTTTGAACAAGGGAATAAATCTGGAAATATCTGGTTGTTAGGATTAATTATTTTGTATTTTATTTTATTTTATTTATTTTGGTCCAAATTAGTTTAGATTAGATTAGTTTGTTAGGATATTTATTAGTTAGTTAGGATATTTGTTAGTTAGGATATTAGAAATATCTATATTCGGTTAGGATAGTAAAACCGTGTGGTTGTTAGTCGGTTAGGGTTAGTTTTATCCATATATTATTAGGATATTTTAGGATATAATTAGTTAGGATATTTTCTGGATAAGATTCATATCTTTTCATAAATATCTTAGTTAGTTTTAGATATTATTTTGTATTATAAATAGGTTCGAGTTCTTTAATAAAAATTCAGATTATTCGTGTTAAAAATTCCTCTTTGTTAATTCAGAGAAAACCTTGTGAGTTTTGTGGTTGGTCCGGAAATTCACTTGATTAGCTACATTGTCGGTTGTTCCTTTTAGGAGCTGGTTTCACTTTGTGAGTTAAGATCCTTCAAATTCTGTGGTTGGTCCGGGAGWTTGAAGTTATTTTCGTTCGTTTTATTCCCATCCTTTGGGAAATATCCTTCTATTCGTGCTTTATTCGTGGTATTCAAGGGATTTGTGAGCATATCACTTATAAATTCACATCAATATATATCTTGGAATATTGGCCTTGAACAAGTAATGTAGTCTCAAAATATATTCTTGGGTTTAAAGGGTCAATTTATGAAATATTTCCATGATCATGAACAAAGTAATGGGAACTAAACATTTCTTCACCAAGAAATGTCCCGTCAAGTTATGGTAATTAATGACCTCGGTTTATGAAAGTAATATTCAAAATATTTTCATAAATCGAAAATTTATTAAGGAAGCTTCACGAGTAATTACCAAGCGACGTGGATGGTTTGGAAATATCCACTATTAAACACGTCGTTTCTTATTGCGGTTTCTAGAGGAAGTTATCGGGGTATTCCAATAACCGTTCATTTCCTCACTTACTCCCTATAATTAGTTGCATAGTATCATGTTTTATTCACAATGGCTTTTCTTCTTTTCTCCATCCTAAATCATTCTTCCTTTCTTTCATTTTCTTCCTCAAACTGTGATGTTCCAAGCAATGGATATTAATCCGGGAAGGGAAGTTCGTATCTACAATATTTCTCACTCAGAGTTTTCTGAGGGATATTGGGGGACTTACCTTGATACTCTTTTTAACAACATCTGGACCGATCCAGAGAAGGTGTTTCAAGAGTCTGGCACATTGGAATATCCTGGTGAATGTGAGAATCACAATCTGGCTACAGATAGGGTGGCTGAATTTTTAGAATTGAAGAGAAATGCGTTCATCAACGGCCCTACCCAACGCTGGGGAGAAAGACCTCAAATACGCGAAGAGGTCAAAGGAGGTACGAGGAAAAGCATCGCTGATACTTTCCATAATATGGACTTTATCAGCGCCAACCTATTCCTATGGGTGAAGGATGATATCCTTGCATTACACAATCTATCTCAAGTGTGTAAGACATTCGCTGTGGGCGCTAGGGAGGTATTAGGAGACTTGATCATGTTCTAGACTCACGTGGTCTTGGTAAGGGGACAATACTACGAGGTGTTGTTGGCCAAGGGTCCCGAAAATTCCATACAAACAGTACGTTATAAATGTTGCTGCCAGTTATGGGATGACTATATTCGATGGAGGAACTATGTGAATTGGAAGATGACCGCACCAAAAACCGACGAATTCGAAGGGTACTTGGTAGGGCRGAGAAAAACTATCCGAAAATCCGAATATTCGATCCGCATCCGATCGATTTTTTTGGATATTCGATCCGAAAATTCGGATATCGGATACCAATTCGGATATTGATTTCCAAATTTTTGGATATCCGATATCTGAAAAAAAGGGTATCGGATTTCGGATATCCGGTACTTTATCCGAAAATATTATTTATTTTTCATGAAAATTTAATATTTTATAATATATTTCTATAATTTTTAAAAAATKTATTAGTCAAAATCGGATATCGAAAATCCGTAATATTCGATCCAAAAATTTTCGAGTATCGGATATCCGAAACATTTCGGATCGGATACGGATATCAGATGTCCAGATTTTTGGATATCGAATATCCGATCCGAAATCGGATATCGGATATCCGATCCGAAATCGGATATCCTATCCATGCTCATGCCTAGTACTTGGAACGTCCTGACGACAGACAAGTTGTGGCCCGACTTCCAAGCGCTTGGTCGTTCTCCCTTAAGAATAGCCACGAAATAATTATATATCGTATGTAATTAGGCTTTCTCTTAATTAGTCATGAAGTAGCAAATTTCCAAAATGCCCTTCATGTTATTTTAAAAATTTCAGAACTTCTGTACTCTTGTCAAAATACATTGCCTTGCAATGTTATAAGTTGTATTTCTGAAGTATTTAATCATTAATGAAATGTTTTGCTTGAAGTCAATTTCTTTATTTCTTACACAATATAAGTACAAAATTCATTAATTGATGATTAGTGTCTAATGAAAAGACATCTCAATATTAATGCTGGCGTCACCTCTAAATGACTGTTCAATAATGATGACTTTCGTGGGATAATGGGTCAATTTATGACTTTGGTCTCCAAGTAATTTCCCAATAAGAGGTAAATGTAATTCTTGGAAACCGTGTTGATTTAATGGAGCATTATCCCATTCTAAGTCATTTTTCATTTCTACTGCAAACATAAGATGACTGCGAAATTATAATCATATGAATATAAAGTCATTCTTATATCAAAAGCGTAAAAATGAGTCAAGTTGAGTTTCTGCCGTTGCAGAATGTTAATTCGCAAGGACTCAAGTGATATCGCCCTTGCAAATTAAGGGGGCAATTTGTTACGGATTTAAAATATATAGTTGACTTTTTTGACTTAATTAGGAGAGTTTGACCAACAATAAGTAACTAGCGACGAATAAGGCAAAAGGAGAAGACAGGCAATACACGACATTCTTAATATAGCTTCAGTCTAACGATGCAGCATTAGCGTTAGAGGGAAATTGTGGTAAGGATGGCCCATCAGGAGATAGCCCAAAAGTAGGCCCATGAAGATTAGGAGACAGTAGGACTTGGAGGGAAATTACGAATGTTTGAAGTATGAAAAAAAGCGGCAAGAAACCGTCAGATGAAGTAACTTCTACCCACGATCTACACCCTTGGAGCCGGCTGCACTGTCGTTGCTGCGTTGTTGTTGCTGCCAGTGCACTGCTGTAGACACCTAAAAATGTCTCCCCAAATGAGTAATCAATGATGAAGTATACCACGTGTCGCAATTAATGCGAACTCGAAAAAATGCAATTGAACTCGTAATGAAGCTCGAAATATGTGAAGTCAAGTCACACTCGAAATTATGAGTCAAAGGTCAAATACGAGGCAAAAATATTTTCTTTCGGTTTTCTCGATAATCTCAAAGGTTTTCAAACAAGTTACGCTGGCGATTTCTCATGCTTTTTGTTTCTCATCATGTTCGTCACATTTTTCTGAATCCGCCAGTATTTTTAAATTATTTTTCTGATTTTTCTATGATTTTCTATGAATTTTGCAATGTTTAAATACGCAGAATACGCAAGAAAATACGTGAATAATTAGAAAATACGCGGAATGTTCTAGAATCATACTTTCTTGCGAAAGGAGGCGTCTAGAATAATCCGTAATCTTAGAAAATCGAGACTATGGCAAAGATTTATTCCGAATTGAAATATTTCAGATTTTTGGAAAAATTATATACGCAAAAGCCTGCGTATATACGCTCCTAGGAGCGTATATAGCAGGGTATTGGAGGAATTGTTGTACGCTGCTTTGAGGAGCGTATATACGCTCAGGAGCAGCGTATATACGCTCCCCATAGAGCGTATATCCGCTCATCATGAGCGTATATAGCTCATCATGAGCGTATATAGCTCCTCCTCTAGCCTCTACGCCTATAAATAACCTTGCCTCATTACGACGATGACACACACGATTTTCAATACGATTTTCACACGATTCCGACTTCCACTTCCAACTTCTAAGCATTCTCATTCACAAAACCCTCATTCACAAAATCTTTCACAAATACACATAAACACGAGTCTTTTGCGTTCTTTCGATTCGTTTTGACAAGCGAAAACAAGGTTGAATTCTGAGATTACTCACCAATAATTCTCTTTCACTTTCTTTTAACTTAATTAACCATTATTATGAGTTTTAATATAATTTATACAATGTAGAAACTCACTATTTAATCTTCCATGTAAATATGTAGGTTTTCATAATGTTTTCAATGTTTTCATTGTTTTGATTTTCGTTCTTTTATTTCGTTTTCATTATTATCCATTGTCAATACTAACGATTTCTTATTCTTGTATAGCGATTCAAGGCGAAAGATTCATTGCTCTCGTTTTCATCATGAACTAACATTTGTTTTATTTGTCTTTATATAGCGATTCAAGGCGGAAGATTCGTTTCGCTTCGTTTTACAAACTAACTTTGTTTTGTTTGCAGATTTAGGGTAAGATGAGTTTGTATATATCTTTTGAAGTTCATATACTTCATATTGTCTTGTTGCATAATTTGTATATATTTGCTAAACAAAGACCGGAAATTATGTGAATCACTTTAAATCAGATTAACTATGGACAACCTGTTTTTAGGCACCGTTTAACATGATTAATACAAAGTGGTCACAATTTCTAGGTTAGGTAGTCTCTTGTGCATAATAGAAACATACTCACTTAGTAATCTTTAGGGTTAGAACGCTTCTAAGGTGCTAAAAAATGTAAGTTGTGTGCATCCAATAAATCGTGTTTAATGGAATTACAATGAGACCGAGTAGAGGCCGCTACATGCGGGCGAATTGGGTTACAGATCTGATTCGTACATGTCCCGAACCCACGACTGGTTACTTGATTGGACGTGGGGCATTGTTTTGGCACCAACGTTTCGGGCGTCCGTGAATAACCTTTCTAGGCACGGTGGCGACTCCCTCACTCGACAACACTACCCAACGCACTCACGTGCGGGTTCCGTGGCTCAAGCCCACGCAAAGCACCTCGATGTAGTACCAAGCGCGCGCCGCGCTATACGCAGAGTGGGCGCGGCCACGTCCTATCAACTGCTCGCTGTTGTGCGTTGCTGCCCACTGCCATCGTTGCTGCTTGGCAGGCGTGGTTGCTACAGCTCCATCAATCGCCACTCCTGACCGCGTGCTGCTGGCCGACCCTCGGTTGTCGGTCCTCCTCTTCCCCTTTCTCCTCTTGCTTTATCTTCCTTTCCATGTTTAATTCATAATTTGAATTGCTTTGAATTTTAATTTCACAACCAATTACTTATACAATCATTTTAAATATGTTGTTAGTATTATTAACTTGTTTTGATGATTTTAATTTGAATGGAAATTTTCAGATTTGTTTATTATAAATTAGGGCTTTAAATTGGGATTTTCATTTTTTAGGGATAAGGATTAATTAATACTAGTTTTGTGTTGTAAAAATTGTTTAACACTAGAAGTTGAATTTTTATAGCTTTAAGTGAAATTTCAGATTTAATTACTAATGAATTTTGAGGTTTTAATGATCCTAAATCATGTTTTGTTTGAAATAAACTTGTTTATGGATTATTATATATGTATACAAGCTTAAACCTGTTTTATGCAAGTATTAATAAATTTCAGATTGTTAATATAATTTTGAAGCATTAGTATTGAGAATAATGGTTTTTCACTTCAAAATTCAACAACTTAATATATAGTACTACTAGTGTAAGCATGTTTTGAATTGTTGAAAGATTTTTGGACGAAAAAGAAAATTTTCAGATTTATTAAATGAATTACAAGGTGAGTTCCTTATTTAAAAGATATATTTTCATGATTTTAAAACTAGAACTATAGTATAATATTCTACTATTAATGAGGGTTTTGTGAGGTATAAAACATTGTTCAAATGGTTTTCGAGGCTGTTAAGCTTCTTAGTATTGTTGTAAATTACGTGCAAGGTGTATTGATTCAAGTTTTGTAAAATGATTAGAGAGGACTTCGTTGAGGTCGATTTCTGAGTATTGGATTGACTTTTATTCAATTGGCTCAAGGTACGTACCACTTGCGTATCCTTGAATCTTATGTATGTTTGGTTTGTTTATGAACTTAGTAAGCATGAATAGGCAATCATCCATGGAATTGTTTGGTAACACGAGTAATGTAATTACAAAGTCATATCAAGTATATTGAAATGTGGGATGTTCCTAGGATGATCTTGGGAAGTTGTGATTAATTTTTGTCATTAATTAACTGGTTTATATAAATAATATATATATAATATATATATATTATATAATAATATATTATATATATATATATATATATATATTATATATTATATATATATATATATATATATATATATTATTATATCATATGGTTGAATTTAAGTGAAGTTAAGTGTATCTTGCTTCATGAGGAGATTTTATTACTCAGTCATGACATGATGTATGAATGAGTAAAGGGATGTATTCAAGTCTTATTGACGAGGTTAGTTGGCTTGTCCACAGGTTTATTAATAAAAAGAATGGTTAGAATTAAAAGAATTCCAACGTGAATTGTGAGTCATGTGTAGGTGTCTATAATCAACGGTTAAAATAATTTATGGATGAGCATAAAACTCTGGATTTGTGCACGTCTAGAGTATTGACAATTAGGGTTGGGGTTGCGATTTATTCGCTTCCTTACTAGGGTCGTCTGGTCAACGCGTCTCTTTATATTTATTTTAAAAATGGATTTTATCCAAATGGGTTTTATCCAAAATGGGTTAGTTTGAGATCTCATCTAACTATGTGACGGAGTCGCGCCCGTTCGCCATCTGTGTTATTGAACTTTTATGCCTTTCGACGGGGAGGCATGGGGATGAACTATGTCACCTTGTGTGTTGGTTCGAATTGTGGGACCTTGTGTGTCTGTTGAATTGTGGCACCTTGTGTGTCTGGTTGATTGTGGCACCTTGTGTGTTGGGATTGGACAACCTTGTATGTTGCTCATATCATAGCAAATGTAATCAAATATATTGGTCATTTATTGGAGTCGTGTAAGCTAATCTGCAGGTACACTCTGGTCAACAAGAGTAGTTGATGATTTTGGGATTGTAAATGTATTAGAGCAGTTGTATGTATATTTAGTTGATGTTCTGGTTTGAGTTTGGAGATAGCTGTATTATGTATAATGTTGTTAGTTGGTTATGAACACACAAGTTGGGTTTTCTCTTGTTTCTAAGCAGGTGTCGTAACTCGGTATGTCCAGTTTTTTAGGGAGGGATGTTGTCTGTTTTCTGATTCATAATTTGTATGTACTCAGCTTTGCTGATTGTGTGCTTTGTGTTGTTTGTTGTCGTCACGTTTTTTCTTCTTTGGTGGACTTGTGATGATCCTTATTTCATTTGGAAATTATGGGGAGCAGAATTCTCACAGGTTTAGCAGTAAAGTGACTAAGACTTGGATGGATGGTCTGAGTGGAGAGCCGATGTACCTTTATAGTTTTATACGTATCGTAGACTCTTCAGAACGTTTTGATATTTCGGATTTGCTATGTTTTAAAGAAAAAGGGATTTGCCTTGGTTTACAAATAAGGGCGTAATGGTTCAACTTGTTAAACGGTTTTACTTATTGGATTTAATACTTGGTTTGAATGTTTTGCGCTAACTTGATTTCCGCTGCAATTTGTGATTTTAGCCTAAACGTTTTAACACGTGGCGGTGACATGCCAATGATTCTCCGTATTTTAGTTTAATTATTTTTCACAGGTAAAAGTGGAGGATTATTGGGGTGTTACATAACCTTAGAAATAAATTTATTTTGGCCGAATTCCAGTAGAATATCTCATCACTGACCTCATTTTTGCTACTTCTTGCACTCGACAATTAAGTTGATGTTGTTATGTGCACCCGATCAAGTTGGTGTTATTTAGTGCACCTCAACCCAAGTTAATGTTTGTTTAGGCCAATTATTCCTTAAAAAGGCGAGTACAATTGAATTTAATAGGGCATTAATGGGAATATTTTATACTATATCTAATTTTACCCTAAAAAGTACGGTCAAACTTTTGACTTTGACTTTAATTTTGAAACTCTTCCAATTGTTTGCTGACTTAAGTATTGGAAGGGTTTTCCCGGGTTAGTAACTCTTACTCGTTTTCCAGGCTTTCAAGAAGCATGAAGGACCCATCTCTCAAGTTCAGTGCCGAGGCACCGCGTCAGAAGAGTTGGATATCATCCTCAATTTTACATCAATCAATTAGTGTAGTTTCTTTGACGGAAACATCAAGAATACCTAAGGAACCTCGAAAAAAGAGGTASATTGACTATTTAGCCATGATCTAAGGGTACATGAGGAAATTTTTCCTCTAAAATAAATTCTTAAAAAATTGTTGCAAATCATACAACCTTCGTAAATACTTTTTGAGGAATAGTTTTAAAGGAGTAAACAAATAGATTCATCCAACATTTTTTAGTACGAAGTACAAGAAAAAAATAAGTTTACATGTTACTATTCATAAAATTATTTAATTGATGAATTTTTGCGTTTACACCCTTAAATTTTCTTCTTCAAAATACGTAACTGGTTGTAATCATTATATTACAAAGGAAATATTCTGTTTGTTGACTAATCATTTCAAAATTGATTTCCAAATATACTTGTTATTTGCAAAGTTGTAATAGCGTGCAATTTTTTWAAAAAAAATATATGATGAGGATACAATAACACTTTCAAAAGATTATCCAAGAGTCAACAATATCATCCATAATTATAATTTCAAGCTCCTAACTTGTTGGAAAGGAAGATGGAAAAATTGGAATGCACTAGGAAAATCTGGAAAATTCGATCAAGTGAGGAAAATCTGGAATTAATTCAAAACATGTGGGATTTCAGTTAAAGGTGTTAAGATAAATTAGGAAAGTTAGTTAGGGTGAGTCGGTTAGATTTAATTAGTAAATCTGACCAGTTTTTATTATTATTTGGATAAGATATATTTTAGATATAATTAGGATAGATTTAGGATATAGTTACTTGGATATATTCTGGATAAGATATATATCTTTCCTAAAATATCTTAGTCAGTTTTAGATCTTATTTTGTGTTATAAATAGGACCGAAAACTTCAATAAAAATTTAATTTATTCTTTGGTCAAATATTTCTCTCTTGGTTATTCAAGAAAACCCTTGTGAATTCTGTGAATTATTTCTGTGAGTTCGCTTGATTAACTACATTGGTGCTTGGTGCTCTTTGTGAGTTAAGATCCTTTAGATCCTGTGAATTATTTCTGTGGGTTTGAAGTTATTTTTCAATGCTTTACCATTCTCATTCTTTGGGAAATATCCTTTGTTCGTGATTATTTGTGAGAGTTAGGGATTTGTGAGCAATTCGCTTATAAATCCACATCGATATATGTTGAAATATAATTAATAGGATTTTTCTAAATTGTGCCCTATCTATATATATGAACTAATAACTTCGAGCATTTGGTAATAATTTTGTGTGTGGTTTGATAGGTAGAAACCGCATAAATGAGTATCAATTCTAGATTTCTTACAATCGGAAAGAAAACTCGAACCAACTCAGTTATCCTTATTGTTGGACACCCCCCCCCCCCCCCCTTTTAAATATATTGCTGGACTCCTTGATAATCAAACAAGGGTTTTTCATAGCTATACCCTTGGGGTATTTGCGTTTTCTAAGGGTTACCTATGCTTTTCATAACTTCTAAGGAATACCCTTGAGTTGTCAAACATTTACAAGTAATTCTGTAACCTTCCCTAGTTAAAACATTAAACTTAGTTAAATTTAAAATAAAAATTTAAAAACAAAAAAAAACCAAACCACCTCCCCCACCCTCCTCCCTCATAACCACCCACTCATCACTAACCCCTCCAAACCCACCACCAACAACAGCCGACCTACGTTGTCTCTCCAGCTGCTGCAACCCTAGCCTTCGTAACCACCCAKTAAGCTCACCCAAACCCTTGAAACCACCCATGAAAAAACCCTAAACCCTCGAAACACCCATGAAACTTACCCTTAACCTTCGAAACGACGACTCTAATGTGAGAGAAGCAGCGACGTAGGCTCTAAAGTGAAAGAGAGATGCAGTTGCGGCTTTAAAGTGAGAGGGAGAGGCAGCGACGACTCTAAAGTGTGTGTGAGTGTGTGTGTGTGAGAGAGAGAGAGAGAGAGAGGGGCAGTGGCGGCGATGATGTGAGAGAGACGATGGCAACAAGGTGGGGTGTGTCAATTTAGGGTGAGGCGTTTGTGAGGGACGAGGGTGGTAAGTGGTTACGCTGTTTGTGGAAGATAGGGTCGTGGGTGAGATTGGTGGTGATTGGATATTTGTGAGGGAAATAAGGTCGTGGGTAGGTTCAGTTCTGGTGGTGGTCTACATGGGCGAGATGGTGGTGGTCTGATGTGGCACGGTGGTGTGCGAGTGGCGAAGGTGGCGGCGACTGGTGAGTTCGATGGCGTGGGTGAGGGAGGGGTGGTGGCGGCTTGTGGGTGGCTATGAAGGAGATGAGTGACTTTTGAGGTTTTATTTTATTTTATTTTTAAGTTAATTAAGGTTAAGGATTGGATTAGGGAATGGGTATTACTTGTAAATGTTTGGCAACTCAATGATATTTCATGAAAATTCTGAAAAGTATAAAGAATCCTTAGAAAATGTAATACCTAAGGGTATACCTTAGAAAAACCCATCAATCATTCAAAATCGAAGTAGGCTAACACATACCCAAAAATAATACAATCTACAAATATTATTAAAAGGCGTTCTATTGCATGTAAGTGCGCCACGTGTCACTTTCATTCAACCTGGATGTGCCATGTGGATCCCATATTGTCCAATAGAATTGCTCCATGTCATCATCATCATATTATTATTATTATTATTATTATTATTATTATTATTATTATTATTATTATTATTATTATTATTATTATTATTATTATTATTATTGGTTTCTTKWTCTATTATCTATRTATTTATTACTAATATATAAAAARATTCCCCTWAAAATCTATGAGTCATTCTCTTGTACCTCTATTCGAATTTTCCCATTTTTTTAGCCCCACGTGACATTGTCATTGCTCTTTTTCTACAATTCAATGAACACAAAATATTCGTCAAAAAAAAAAAATGAACACAAAATAGACAATATTTAATTTTCTCTTTGGTCTTCTACAGTTCTACCTCCCCTAAAATTATTTGTTTCATCTTCTTAATCATTCATTATACAGTAGCTTTTTTATATTCCTTAACCTCTCCAATTGCTTATGTTACATTTCCAATAAATTGTGGCAACAATATTTTCAATTGGATAGTATTTATATACATTGTACTAGACTTTCCAAATTGCACTTGCATYTTTTGGTATGTCTTTCTCTTACTCCTCTTTATTTCATCAATCATTTGTGAGTTGTTGTATCCTTTATCTTCTATTAATCGATTATAACGTTTCTTTTCTCTTTTACAGAGTTTGTCATGTGGGTTTTCTTCAATTGTAAGTATATACAAGGAGTCAAGTAGAACGTACACATGCCTTCCAAGGTCGATCGAATTTCTTGACGTAAATCAGAATGCATTACAGGCGCGCTATTGTTAATAGTCTATTATTCCCAATTGTAGAATGTATTTTCCATATTTGTAGCTAGAATATATGGTGTTATATGAAGATATAATCATCATTTAATTATCTTATGGTAAAAGCTAACGAGCGCACCTAGGGCGTTAGATAAGATAACCAAAAATGGAAATATTAAATGAACATAAACATTAATTATACCGATTGACGTGTGAATTTGGCATGTATTCCAAGTTTAATGCTATTTTAGGAAATATATTTATAGCTTATCTAACGCTCTGGGGCATCCAATAGCAATATCGTTATCTTATACGAAGTATATCAATTGTAATTCACAATTTTTTTGGGCTCACTCTTGGATCCATCGAGTATCAATTTCAACTTTCGATCCGACTTCATGTTAATTCCTAATGATTTTTTTTATCAAAGAAACGTGATATTAAGACGTACTTCGTATAACTGTATAAGCTTGAAAAGTAAGTACGTTTACATCTAGGTTGATTATCCTCTTTCAGTGTCAAAAATATAAAAAAACACTACATCGTTGAGATCAAATAAATTTGTTTAGACATTATTGTTTGTTCATCAAATTCACAATAACAAAATGAGTAGTAGTGGAGTTCAACCTTAACGTCTATAGTTCATATAATAGATAATTAGGTAATTAGATAATAACGAATTCTACTCCCATAAAGAAACTAAGTATAATGCAATAAACATAACCCGAGCATCGTCGGCCCAAATAACTAGCTATTAGGAGAAAATGAGAAATAAACAAATATTTTCCCCCGCCCGTACMATCAAAAAGCATTACTCTCGTGTAAATCGAAAGTTGTGATAGTGTYTAAAAACCCGAGATCTTCCGAGTCCATTAATGGAATATTGGAAAAAAMGATATCTAATGYCTCAGTTGTAATTTTGAACAACTTTATTTAACCTTTCATGGGACAACTTCATTTAATAAGTACCAGAAAAAATACTATTATAACCTTGGATATCTTTTTTTGAATATTCCATGGATGGACCCCAAATTTCCCGTAAAAACCCACTCCGTTATCCAAACACTGGACTAACATCCCTATCTTCTTCTGCTCTTTCATCTCTCCCACTCTCGTTTCAACAGCCATGAATAGCCTTACAACAAGCTTCAATCTTCGACTTTTAGCGCCCTCTAATTGCTTCCTCTTACCCCAACATTCTTCTCAACGGCTAACTACTCCTAATTCTCTTCAATGGCAAACTCATAAACTTCGCCCAACTTCCAGCATCATTTGCATGGCTGTATGTCCATCTTTCTCCTTGAATCTTATATCTATTTTTTGGGTATTTTTCAGAATTTCATTTACTGTATTTTTTTAATTAATTGATTAATTTTTTTTTTTTTGCAGGAACCTTATCTCATTGCCAAGTTGGATTCTGCTGAGAAAACTTGGAAAGAGTTGTCTGTAAGTGATTAACTGTCTTATGGTGTGTTTTTTTGGTGTTTTCAGTTCAGCTCTTGTAATTTGTTGGTGGAATCTAATCGTAGATAATTGTGCTTAGCTGAACTTGCTTTCTTTGCTATGATTGAAAGCTGGGAGATTATGTTATCATTGTTCAAAAGATGCTTCATAATTACGCTCAGTGATGGTATTCTTTTCATTGCGATTGAGTGGCAACAATTTTTGTTCATGTAGCCGACCTATTGGACTAAGGTTTTGATTGATTGATTGTCCGACAACAATTAAAATTGTGAATTTTTTTTGTGTATGTCTAAAAAATTTGATTTGAATTAGTGATAGTTCGTATCAGTAAACTTATTAACACTCTTAAAATGCACAATGATAGATTGGGATGAGAGTAGGAAACCTATATGTGCATGCATGTAAGGTGCCTCACTTTTGTGAATAAGTGAGGAGATCATGGGAAATTCTGCATTTGTCTATGAGATGAGCAACATAGGTGAAATTTATTAATTGTAGATAAGGGACCAAGGGTGTAAGATTAGGAAAAAGTAAGAGAGAGAAAATGGGTGAAAAATGAATAAAGTAATGAGTGGGTTTAAGGTTAGGAAAAAGTAAGAGAGAAAAAAATGAATTAAGTAAAGAGTGTGTGTAAGATTAGGAAAAAGTAAGAGAGAGAAGTAGTGGGAAAGTGAATAAAGTAGGAAAAAATTTAACTAAAAATAGATTATCGGAGAATTGTTTCAAGTATTGTGTAACATCCTTTTATAGTTATTGTTCCATGTAAAACACAACGGAGGGAGTAATAAAATTCAAAATGTAAAAGTAAGGAATATATTTATAAGAAGCATTATCTAATTTTAGTGCAGTTTTGATTCGAGTAATTTTTTATCAACCTTCATAGGAATAATAAATGGTTGGTGGAAATTTGTTGTAGAAAAGCATGTTCAGTTGTTACGTTGTTTTTTTTTCTTTACTATGTGGAAAGGGGGAGGGGGGGAGGGGGGGGGTTCGGGTTGTTAACAAATAATGAGCAACTTAGGTGATGATTATCTTTATCCAAGCAATTAGACATTAATTAAAGCAATTCTAAATAATATGCATTCTAGACTTGTCTCTAAGATAAATTGGACATACCTCAAAATTTACCCCCTTACTCACCAAGAGAATTACTCATCTCATGCTATATTGCTAACTGGAGTTTGGATGGTGTATTGAACTTATAAGAGTGTTGTTTGTCTTCCTTGAGCATAGGTGCATTGCATGATCCCAAACCTTTTCTTTATACTTTGGCTTATGCGCACATATGAGTTTTTACGTTGGAACATAGTGCAAACATAACTACCTTACAATCCTTTATAGTTTCTCTTCTGGGTGCTAATTCAATTGGGGATGAAAATGTAGTTTAGCTTGAAACACTTAAAATGGTTTAACCGTCCTCCTCCATGTGGTGGTCTTAGTTCAGTTTTTGTCTTAATTTTGAGATAGGAGCTTACTGTTTAAATAATATTATTCGAAGGTTGGGCCTCTGTTGTTTCTTGACCAAAGTATAATTTCTGAAATTTAATATTTAACTCTTAGTCTTGCACTATTTTTGATGGCAAAAACTCATATGAGGGCACTGTGGTACTGTGATAGTGATTCGTCCAAACTAGGATGTATAACCACTTCATAAATCACAATATGAAAAACCGCTTAGGCAACCACTTTATAATGCAATGAAATGATGGGGCTACTTACCTTCTTATTTGGGGGTGCAACACTGCAAGCCAATTAAATTGTGGTCTACTTGTCTGAATGCATCAAGCCATTTGTCCATGGTGCAGGGTGCAGCAAGTCTTGCAGTTAATGGGTTGATGTATAATACCTATTTTTGAAATGAAGACTCTTGTGTGAAAGCTTGAAATTGGATACAGCTCTGTATATAGTCAGCTATAAGCCTATGCTTTAGACACAACACTCTTCACTCCTTGCAACGGGCATAGTGCTTAAAATCTGTTTTTAAACTAATGCATTACATTATTTCCTTATCTTTAGTGCTTTAGGTGTCCACTGAGGTGGAGTGTGAGTTCATGCTCCAGACACATATCTTGCTTTATCTAATAACCTTTGAAGCTTGTGGTGTATTCTTTTCCTCTGTTGAGCTATCCTTCCTAAATTCTTCTGGCCTTTTATTATTAGCTGAAGAATCTCTCTCTCTTTTCTTCTGCCAGCACTCTCCATCTGGTTGCATTTTGGCAAAAAATTTTTTAAGTAACTTCAAGATCAACCTCCATAGGAATGCCTTATTGAACATTTGAACTGCTTCTAGGCTCATTTAGTCCTATGAATTTTGGTTTTTCCTTCTGAGCTGCTTCATAGGTTAGTTATGTGATTATGTTTTGGAATTTATTCGTAGTTTGCCCTTGTGTCTTTTTGGGGCATTACTGCAATTGAATAATCATATTATATAGCATAAACTTCTGTTCCTGTAAATTTCTTTATTGTTAGTTTTAACATAATTAAATTGTGTGGCATTGTAAACCTTTTACTGCTATTTTGAACATGCGTAGCCAAGCAATTCCATAAACTACCACTGTGCACCCTCAATATATGATGGATTGTTGCTGCAAGTTCTGCAGTGACAACTTTTCTCTTGAAACAAGGACCTGTGCAACACTGCTTAAGCCAACAAGACAGTTGGAAGGTAGTAGCTGTAGGTCTTGAAGCATTAGTTTGAAGCCATTGCCTGACTTATTGAGTTATTGTACACACCTCTGGCTAAATGTTTTCTTAAATAAGAGATGATTACAATTCTCTGAGCACTAGTTGAACTATGTTTTGGAGTTGAGAACTTTTTCCGCACTAATTTGCTTCAATTTACTGGTACCCTTGGACAATAGAGATCCCCTTAACCGTTATGGAATACTGTGGTTTCCTCTGCCACTCATCACTTTGCTGAGGTTAATCAATTAATATTCAATATACAAAGATATTGTTGAACTGCTAGAATTGTATAACGGATTTGCTTTGTATACTTCCTGTAAGAAATAAGGCTAGTATTGTGGAGGTTAAACTTATCTGAAATGTCGTGGCGTGATCGAAATCACTACCCTAAAGTCGAATTTGCCCCGTACTCGTACACGCGGCCTCACGGCAATCGACACCATGGTTACACGACCTCCCTGCAAAGAGGCAGAATGAGAACCAATCAAACAATGCCCAAAACAAAGAGAAACAGAGAGAATTGTGTTTGAATTTTGTGAGATCAGTTTTCTGTGTTTGTATGCAATGAACTAGGAAGCTCAAAATATATAATAAGAGGGTCAAAGATTGTGGAATCATTAGGGAAAGGATTTTGGCAGAAAATATGGCAAGAATTAATATTTAATCAATTTGTAACGAAAGGAAAGTAAAATGAATGTTACAAATCGTTTTGAGTTTGACCAACAGAATAGGTCGGGTAGAAAACGACCCACACACACGAGCTCGAGCCGGGCTAGACGGCGGCGGCGTGCGCATGGGGATACCCATTACTAGCCCTTGCACCATGTCTCAAACACTAAGAGATGTATTCCCCTTAATAAACAAGAGAATATTTTGTCAAGCTATCAATGTGGGACAAACTATATACTTTCAAGCATCAACTTGGAGCACTCAACTCCAACACTTCCTACATTCTTACCATAAAAACAAAATGCACATAGATTTAATGCGCAGATTTTATGGTGAAATATGGTAATGATTAATGGTGGAATATGAACTTGGAAAAGTGATTTAGATTGATAGGAAAGAAATATTACATAAACCCTAAAGTATAACAGTTAAGCATACAAGAGATTCATTCTCATCATCATTCATCTATGTCCCTACTCTCTCCTTAGCTATACTTATAGAGTTATAGAGGACCCATAATACTAGACTTTTCTAATCTGTACTAACTTATTATGCGTTCTCTAAAATACCCTTGATTAATAATTGTATCATTGACAAAGTTATAATAAGAATCTATAACTGATTACTAAAATAGGCGATAACTAATGACATCAATGGCCAAGTGTCACTTCCTCATGAAATATTTTCCCTCTAAAACTCAAAATGATATCATTTTTTTTTTCAATTTTCAATCTTCAATTCCAAAGTTTTATTGTGAAATAATAAATGTTTCTTAGACAATTTAATAAGATGATGTAAAATTATCATATTTTACTACTCTCACTTTTTTCTTTTTAGGAGTCAAAATTTGTAGTAAATTTTAACTAATTTGTCAAATTTATAATGTATAAAATAGTCCAATTTATTTGATTCATCAAAATCTATAGTATTTTATTAATAACAACTTTTATAATTTTTTTAAAATTATGACCAATATGCCAAAGTTGATTTTTGGAGACCATGAAAAATAGCATGGCGGAATTGAGGAAGTAATAAAAAATTAACAAAAAAACTATATAAATCGTGCAACACACGGGGCTAACCTAGTTAGGTACAAAATTGGATGGAGTAAGTTGCTTTAGATGTGTATTTACTATTCTCTTAGATGGTTATGTATGCTTAAATTTCTTTTTATTGTCTTTCTTATTATTTTTCTTTGATAAATACCATTTCATTTCAACTTTCAAATTCTCGGTAGTGATAATCAAGAACTCTGTTATTTTCTAATACTAGTTTTGAATCTAGACCAGCTATTTAAGTTATATTGAAATTGGCATTTTGTCATTTTGGAATCCACAGTTGCGTACATTTCCAAAATACCAATCTGTAACTGAATATGAAGATTTCAACCTCTGACGGGGCGTTTGGCAAGTGGGAATGAGAATTTGGGTAATATAGGATGAGAATGGGAATGGGAATTGAAATGTGGGAATTGATAAAATTATCCTAATCCCTTGTTTGGTATTGATTTGGAAATAAATGAGGATTTCAAATGGAAAAAAAAAAGGAAATAAAATGGGATGTAGAAATAGGTTTGAGCAAAAAAAACGGAAAAAAAAAAAAGAAAAATGAATTCCCTCCCAAATACCAACCCCCCCTAGGTAATAAAAATAAGGGAWTAGACCCTAAATAATCTCATTCCCCTTCCCTCAAATAATCCCATTCCCCAAAAACAAACATGGAAATTTAGCAAATTGGGATTAAAATTCCCATTCCCACCAATATATTCCCACATACCAAACACCCCCTAAGTCTGAATTGATTAAATATACAATTCTTGTTTTTAGACTCTGGCTCCAAAGCATTAAATTGATCGGAAAGATGATGGCGCTGCAGGGTTTAGCATTATGTATCTTATCAGTTCGTTCAATGTCTGTAAATTCTCATGGTGATGATATCTCAATATTGGTGACAGGTCAAGCTTGGTGACCCTGATGTTGTCTCAAATCCGAGTGAATACCAAAAACTGGCCCAGTCTGTGGCAGAGCTTGATGAGGTAGCCTACTCTAACTTGGTTCAATTATGCAATCAATCTTAATCCAGTCTTGTGTTTTTAGGCAATCAACCTCCTCTCTATTTTGATCTGAATGATTTATCAGGTGGTGTCAACCTATAGAAGGTTTAAGGAGTGTGAGAAGCAATTAGAAGAATCAAAAGGTTTATACTTTTCAAAGAAATCTTGTTGATGTCGTGTGCCCTTGTCAACATTATAGAAATGAATTTTCTTTTGTATAAAACTACTGCGGAATGAAGCTTATGTTGTAATTGATGTTTCTTTTGCCAGCATTAGCAAAAGAGGATGACTTAGATGAGGATATGGAACAGATGATTGCTAGTGAAGTGGAAACTCTGACTAACCAACTCAAAGAGCTTGAGGAGAATCTAAAGGTTAATTTTTCTTTCATAATCACCTCTCCACCACCACAAGGGAATGTCAATGCTCCTACCTGTTGAACTACTTTTTTGTTTAGGGTCCCTCAATTTGACTCACATGCATATTGGAAACATGATTTTGACCTTGCAATATGGACAGATGCTGCTTCTTCCTGCTGACCCTCTTGATGCTCGGAATATAATGCTTGAAGGTAGAATATGATCTCTTTCTATTACCTACTAATAAATGTCTTGAATAGGAGTCCTTAATTTCTGAAGAACCTTGGGAAAGGGTGAGTGGAAAGATTTACTGGTGAGGTAATCAAATAGTCCTAGTAACCTCATTGTCTTACTATTTAATGTGAACTGTCAAACTCGTTCAACTGCTCAAAGATTCTATTTAATTGAATTATAGAAGGTCGAGTGAACTTGACATTGGTTCAACTCGACCTATTCATCATGAACCTGCTCATTTGAAGAACTTTATCCGTGACTCTATGACTCGCCTTGGGCTTATCATATTTAGTGTGGCTCATCATGTAGTAATGTCCAAAATAATTTATTTCATTTCTTATGAAAGTAACACTTAGTTTTGTTTAACAATTAGATTTACCCCATAGGATGCATGGGTAGCACAACTTTTTGTTATATCAATCTTTATTATATAAGGGAAGGGGGGAGGTGATGATGTCCACGTGAAAAACTGAAAACTCCAAAGTCCAAAATGCCCCTCCTCCCTTAAATATAGAATAGAGATATTAAAAGGGTAACAAAAAATAATTAAAGCCAATCAATAACTTAGTAAAGAGAAACGAAAACATTAATTAATCATCACTAATCATGTCAAAAATAAAATAAGTAATCAATTGTTTGAAATACACACAAAAATATATAAATGATAATATATAATGTATTATCATCACCAATATCAATTAAGTAGTACACAACTATAAATTTTAATTATCAATGGTTATACAAATATAAAATTTAAATTTATCAATCGATTTATACAATCAAGTTAATTCCAAACTACTATTGTAAAAAGTTCATTTCAATTTTAATTTAATACTAACTATGGTGTACTTAAGATATCATTATCAACTTAAGCTTTAAATTTGTAATGAATTTGATTTACATACATTTTTCATCTACATTTGAAACTTTGTATTTTCATTTTCGTTGCATACTTGACAAGCCACAAGAATTAATTTTTTGAAATTATTGCATGCATTGTGTGCAATATAAGGCTAGTTTTATACTCCCTCCATCTTTGTTAGTTGTTCCACACACCAAAATGGCACAAAGTTTAAGAAAAAGATCTTCGATGCTTTACTTTCCAATAATATCCATGTGGTCCCCTAAAAAAGTACTCCTTTCGTTACATCTTAGTTGCAACAATTGAACTAGGGAACATTCCTAGGCAAGTTTTGTTGATTATGCTATTAAACTTAATTAATCAACCATTACCATCCTTAACCACCCATCATCACCCAACACACCCCACCCCTAGCCACCCACGCCACCCCACCTCCCAGCCACCCACACCACCCAACCCACCCATCTACGCCACTCCACCCAACCACCAAACACCATCGCAACCCTAAATCGTAGAATCGTCGAACACCACTAGACACGGGATGACTAGGGTTTTGGTCAGGTGGTGATGGCTAGTGATTAGATTATTAATTGTTTTCTAATGATATTTAAGTTGAATTGTTAAAAACTAAGTTTAAGAAGTAATGACATTTAAGTAATTTTTGTAACCAAAAATGGAGAGAGTAGGAAATGTTTCAAGTATTATGTAACCCCAATTTATGGTAAGTGTTTAGCAAAACGTGAGGGAGTAATTAAAAGACTCGTGATCATTAAAAAGTCAGTGTATAGGAGTAACTTTATTACGCAATTAGTTAATGCTTAAAAAAGTAATAGAACATCTAATTTAAAATATCCCCTAAAGGAAAAGTGGAACAACTAATAAAAAAATGGAGGGAGTATATAATAAGTCGCTTTGACCTTACTAATAATTATTAAACAATTTTTTTTAAATAATGCGAAAAAATAGCCATAACCATGATTTAATTATTRATACAAATAGAAAGGACATTGAAAATCTAAAAAGGTAGCTTTTGGTAAGCTAAAAGATGGCAAAGTACCGGTCAAAAATCAATGATATAAAAAATTGACATCTGCAATAGTTTAGGTAGAAAAATTGCATGAAAAAGTGGCATTTGTACTGTTTGCGGGATTGATGATGTAAGCGTACTCTTCTTTAGTACTTCCTCCGTAACTTAAAACATGTTACACTTTTTAAAAAACGGAAATCTAGGCAAAATTTGTAAGGAGAGATTAGTAAGATAATGGGATAAATACCCCTCATACACCCACCATCCCTAACACCAAACAAGCTGACTGCCACCATCCAGGCCACCGAAACACCACGACCACCACCAGTTACTACACCGAAACCCTCCGCAAATCGCTGAAACTACCACCCCCGTAATGGCCGTAAACAAAACCCTCTCAATTTTCTGACCACCAAATCAACAACAWCAGATCAAATAAGAAGATTGCATGAAATAAAAAAATTGAAAATAMAAGATTAAACAAAGAAGAAGATCGAAGAACAAAGAAAGAAGATGATCGAAGATTAAACACCAGATCTACCTGACCACCTCATCAAATTCTCGTCAAAAATCCCAAAATTTGTTCTAATTTATACAAAAACGTAAAATTAAATGAAGAAGAAGAATATCCAAGAAGAAACAAAGTATAAGCGCCAGCACCTCTTTGGTTCGCGTTTGAGGTGATCAAATGGGCGGGCCGGACCGGGCTTGTATGTAAAAAGTCTTGCCCAAACCAGCCAAAAAAGAGCGGGTTTTGCGGGCCAAAGCGTGCTTTTGCGGGCCGGGCCGTGTTTTTAAACTAAAATTAAATACTTTTGGTTGCCCAAACCCTAACTTTTTTTTGGCGGATTGGACCGGGCCAGCGGGCCGGGCTTATAATGATCACCTCTAGTTCGCGTCAAGTTGTTCACGAGGGTCGAGTGGGTCGAGTAGTTACTGTGGGGTGGTGAGTCGAGTGGTTCATATGGGTGGGTCGATTGGGTTGCGTGGGGTGATGCGTGGGTCGATCGTTCGACTTGGGTCGGTGGGTCGCGGGGAGTGGTGTGTGGTTTCATGTGGTGGTTGTGGCGGCGGAGAGATGTGTGTATGGTGAGGAGGGAGGAAAGGGGTGGTGATGAGAGAGAAAGAGGTGGTTATTAGTGATTTGGTTAAGTTTAATTAAAGTAGATAAGTATGATTATTTTAGAAAAATGAGGGTAATATTGTAAATTCAAAGTTTAAACTTTACTAAATAAGGAAAGAAAAAAAGTGTAACACTTATTTTGTTATTTCCCTAAAAGGAAAGTGTAACAAGTTTTTTTATACGGAGGAAATATATACTTATAGATGATAGATTATAGTATTATACTCTTCTGTGTTTGCAGTTAGGGCTGGTACAGGAGGTGATGAGGCTGGAATCTGGGCTGGTGATCTTGT
This sequence comes from Bassia scoparia, assembly GCA_008642245.1. Taxonomy (NCBI): domain Eukaryota; kingdom Viridiplantae; phylum Streptophyta; class Magnoliopsida; order Caryophyllales; family Amaranthaceae; genus Bassia; species Bassia scoparia. The sequence continues at coordinate 37,851 of SNQN01000522.1, forward strand.
AGGTACATCTCTTTTACTCTTTTGAGTGTTTTTTGATTTTGTAACAAAACTAAGAAATGATTTTTTGTTGCTTTATTTTTTTCGAGGATATATTGTCTTAGTATTAAAACCAGAAAATGTTTAGATATGAAGGAGATTATAATTAAATTGTCTATAGGTTGTGTGATTTGTTATTGGAAGATGCTATGACTCTATGAGTAGAGCAGTTATGTGGAGAAATGTTTTGTTCATTGCTTTCAGTGAGCTCTACTAATACCAATTGTATTTCTGAAGTTTCAAGTGATTCTTACTTAACTCTCTAGGGAATTGCACTATGTAATATCATTGCACATTTTCTAAAAATTTGCAAATAGGTTCTACAACTATATTTTTCTCTCTTCCTTCCACTCATATGCGCTCAAAGCAATCACACACAGCCAGAAACTAGTTGGCTTGTAGTCTAAATACCCTGCAGATCTCATGTCTCTGTTGATTCTTAGTTGGCTTGATCTCTCAAATTTTTAGGTTCGCATGTATCAAAAATATAGTGAGCGGAATTCATGGAAGGCTACGCCATTATCATGTTCAGAGGTACATAGTTCTTAGTTCTTACATTCCATGCCACAATCTCATTTTTGATATACATTAACCAGTTCTGTTTTCAAATAGGCTGAAAAAGGAGGGTTCAAGACATTCGTGATGGAGATAAAAGGAAAATCGGTGTATAGCAAATTGAAATATGAGTCTGGTGTGCACCGAGTTCAACGTGTTCCTCTTACAGAAACTCAGGGCCGTGTGCACACATCTACTGCAACTGTAGCTATCATGCCTGAGGTATAGCTTTAATTAGCTACCAGTATTCAATGGAAATTTTATCTTTGTTACTATTATCTGGGCTGATATTATTATTGCTGTACATATACTTTGACATTGCATACATGTTCTTTGACAAGCCATGTAGCAGGTTCCTTTTCAAACAATGAGAAACAGATAATAAAACCATACATAAAAAGTTGCTTTGGTCCTAGACAACATAAAGGTTTAAGGTTTCACAATGTAACTTAACTCTTCCAGCCAAAACATTTTGAAATAAATGTTCACTCAATCGTTGGTGATTAGCTAGAACACTACCTGCTGAGTGTCAATTTCTCTGTTTCTTTCTTATTAATTTCTCTTATTAAAGGCTGTTGCCTCAGAATGCTCACCTATATTGCTGCAACTTTACTAGCATGCAGCGAATTTTGTTCTGGCTTCTGCTATCAGATCTATAAGACTCTTTGATGATTGGCAAGAGAAACAGAAGCTCTTGTCTATGGGTTTGGTCTACAGAGCAGTTTTATACCAAGAAATACTATATACTTAATGACAACTGATGAATGCATTTTTGAGATATTCAATCAATCCATTAAAGCCTTAGTCCCATTCCCATAAGCAGGGTCGGCAACATTAATGCATTTTTGAGATATCGAACTATAAAAATCTATCTGTTTATTTTTTTCCCCTTTCTTTTTCCCCGAGTGAAAGAACTGTAAAAAAATCTATTAATAATGTACTTCCTCCGTTTCTTTTTACTAGAAACTTTTGCCAAATATGGAAATATCAAATTAGTGCAAACTTTTTTTTCTTTCCTTTTTTGCATGTCATTTCTTCCTATATCTCTCTTAATCACATGCGGACATGCCTCACTTTCTCTCTCTTTCACTCTGACACTCAACTAAATTTTACCTAGGAGTTCGAGTCACTCCCAAAGTTTTCACTAAAAAGAAACAGAGGAAGTAAAAGTGATTTTTTTTTTTTTCTTATGCAAGTTTAATCACATTATCTTTTTTGTAAGAATTGATGTTTTACAGTGTCTTTTATCCCCGTTTCCCTTTTGAAGCTACAACACTTGTCAGTTAGATCTCCTCTTTTGAAAATCGTATTTTCGTCAGAATGCATCTGACTCATTATATCTGTGCTGCGATCAGGCTGATGAAGTGGATGTGGTTATTGATCCAAAAGATATCGAACTTACAACAGCAAGATCTGGAGGTGCCGGAGGTATGGATTATTATAAATCATATGTGGCCTTTTGCAGCTCAGAATAGTCAATACTGTCTAAGTTTTTTTTTTGCAATTTGGAACAGAATTTTTGCTTATGCACTGTGTTTGCTTTATATTTTGAACTCTTGAGTCCATTCTCATTGATTGAATTCTCCTCAGGCCAGAATGTAAATAAGGTTGAAACAGCTGTGGACCTTATCCACAAACCTACTGGAATTCGAATTTTCTGTACAGAAGAAAGGACACAGCTTCGAAACAGAAGTCGTGCGTTACAATTATTGCGAGCAAAATTGTAAGGCGGACAACTATCGACACTTTATTTCATGCTGGAATTTATGAATCTACACATACTGCTCCTGGTGTTCGATGACTTATTTCTTCCGAAAATCCAGGCTTTTATTTGTATGTTTAAGCATGGGATGTATTAGCTAGAAMCTTATATACAGAACACTGAGGAGTTTCTCATCCTACTATTTTAGTTTGGGGGCTTGAGTACAAGTGCCTATTTGAAGAAACCTTGTCAAACAACCAAAGCCTTGAACCTATAAGTGGGAATTGGCTGCATCAACCAAAAAAGATGAACATCTTATGTGGACGCCTCTAAACATTTTCAGTTCTTAATTAGCTAAATGCTGGACCAACTTAATTAGCTAACTGCTTGTCTCATGAAATACTCATTTTTAGCAGTTTGAGTAACTTAGTAGATTAGAAAGCAAGAGAAAACTCAAAATCTTTTGATTTATCTAGCAGAAACCCTCTTTACAGGTGCAATTCATTTAGATAAAGAACGACTAATCCATATATGAGCATGTGCTTTACTTGTGCATTTTGTAGGTCACAAAATTGCTGTGAATTAAACCTGGTTAAATGTTGATCTTCTATTTCTAATATTTTAAGGCATGCTGTTTAATGTATATTCTTAGGTTATAAGTACTTTCTGATGCCATGATATTGCAGGTATGAAATGAAGGTGCGTGAGCAGCAAGTGGAGATAAGAAATCAGAGAAAGTCACAGGTAGGATATGCAAATCACTGCCTAGTTAACTTTCTTAAATCTTTTTTGCCTCGTGCATGTGAGATTGTGTTTAGACATAGGATGTTCCCACAATTTGTGTAACGGTTTGCATGTCGTGTATCTTTTGAATATTTTATATAATAAGAACATGATGTCTTCTAGGTCCTTTAAGTTCATTATATATTCAAAGAAATGTGTTTGACCGATAATGTAAAAGTATTAAATGATGAACTTAGTTGTCTAGACTCTAGATAGCGCTATTAGCCTGCACATCTTCAAATAAGACAGAAGGAACTAAGGAAGTCAGCATTGCAAATTTTGTTGCATGTATTATATTTTTCTATCTCTAAATGAGAGTACATCTTATAAATTGTGAATTTCTTTTTATTCAGTGTGTCTCCAATTCATGTTAGCCGACCCCTCTTATGGGACTAAGGTTTTGATTGATTGACTGATTAGTGTGTCTCCAATCATTATTTCATTGATATCTAAAGTTCAAGAAGGAAACAAAACTGTAGCATTTATGCCAAATGTCGAACTTTCTGAACCGAGTGGATGGTACTCTAGTTAGACGTCATAGCACAACTTTTACCGGTTTCCTTGCATAATCTTTTACTTCGAAATGCTCATGAAGATTTGGTTTGTGCTAGGTTGGAACTGGTGCGCGTTCTGAAAAGATCCGAACATATAATTTCAAGGTATGATACATAGTCATGTTTGGTATTTGTTGGCTATGTTCTTTGCTATCCTAATTTGCATATAGCTTCTCATCATCAAGCCGGGATACTTAGATATTCATAATGTGAGCTGTTTGATTGTTCAAAGATAAGAGAAACTTGACARGTAATGAACTGAATAGTTTTTTTAACCATCCGTTGTGGAGCTGTTTCTGGATCTCAGTTTAAGAAGCTTATGTATCAAAAATGAATTTTCTCAGGACAATAGGGTGACCGACCACAGGTTAAAAATGAACTTTGAGCTCACGAACTTCTTGGAAGGCGATTTAGAGACAGCTGTCCAGGTATAGCATCTTCTTACAAGAAGCACTTCGTTAATTTATTTTAGGAAATTTTGCGAGATTAAACCTTTATAACCTAAATTTTGTGAAAGACAACCTTTTAAAGCGTTTATTGTGAAATGAAATCCGAAACCAAAAATTGTTTGCAAAATGAAACCTGATGACCTCATTCGATGTTTGAGCATCACTAATCACCTTTGACTTACTAAATGGCACCCCTTAGTCTTATTTGCACCCTCTTTAATTTCTTCTTATTAACACCACTATAAACCACCTACCAGCCCCAACAACCAAACCCCAAGCACCACCCTAACGTCCCACCCCACCAAATTTCACCACCCTAGCCAATCCACAACCATTCCCGCTGACAACCACAACCACCCCCTAGCCGCCACCACAGCCACATTAACCACACGCACCACTTCCCCAACCAAATTTACCCCACAAACCACCTCCCCCAATCACCGCGAACTCGAATCCCTATCAATTCGACCCACAACTACCCTATACCATAGCCACGAAGAAAGCCACAAAGCACTCGATAGCCACTACTTGAAACCACAATTGAAAAGGCCTTGCGAAACCCTCGAACAAAACCCTAGAATTTGGGGATGGGTGGCTGTGTTCGTGCGAGAATGGGGATGGGGTGGTTGTGTTCATGATGGCGGCGAGCAAGGATGAGTTGGTTGGGTTCATGATGGCGACGTTGGAGCGCGTAGTGGGTGGCTTGGGTTTGTGGGGATGGGCGGTTTGATTTGTGTGTCGGTGACTGGGTTTGTGTGTGGCGGCCGCAAGGTGTTGACTCGTAGGGGAGTGTTTTGGTTGCGTTAGAGTTTGTGTGTGGTGGTGGTGGGGGGGGGGGGGGGGTTGTTGTAGGAAGAAGGGAGGAGAGAGAATAAAGCAATGCAAGGGAGTGCAAATAGTGAGTCAAACGTAATTCGGGGCGGTCAAAGTAGTGATGAAGTCATTAGGTTTCATTTCGCAAACAATTTTTGGTTTCGGGTTTGATTTCACAACAAATGAAGGTTTTCTTTCACAAAATTTAGGTTATAAAAGGTTTCACTATCCATTGATCAAACTCCTCCGTTAATAACTCCATTTTCTTTGGACACTTTACAAATGTAAGTGAAGATTTATATTCCTAAACTTGCRATGATTTGGAATATTTGGTTTGGTTGCAAATTATTCACCGAGTAAAACCCAAAGCTTTTCCTGTTTATCAGCTTATGCGCGAAATTATGTAGCCTACAGTGGAAGTTTTAGCTAAGGGAAAATATACAAAATAAGTTAAATTTTGAAAGTTGGTGTGCACCTGTGTTTTACTAGGTTTTATTACCTTGGAATGTGAAAAGATGATGTGTGATTGTGGTGAAGAGAAAGGACAAAAATTTGTTAGAAAATGTAGAATCACAGTGCAAAATAAAATACACCTTAAACAACTTTTAAGTAGTTGCCACTCCAAAACTATTTTACAATGCATACGAAATAATTTCTCTCATCGATAATCTTCATGACTAGTCTCTCTTTACTTCCCTTTGTTTCTTCTCACTTGCCCCATACCAATTGATGTAGTCTTTGAGACTTGACTTACCATTAATAACTCAAATTGTATATTTTAGAAATTATAAAAAGTTGATACTAATAAATAATACATTTAGTGGAATCTAAAGAAATCTTAATTGATTGTTTTATACATTGTAGATTTGGTTTAAAATTGTTCAATGTTTATTAACTTTGACTCCGAGATAGGAAGAGGTGCAAGTAAAGGGAGTATATTTATAGATAATTTCAACCTGGAAAATTCTAGAAACTTCCAGAAACTCCTAGTAACWAAATTCTTATGAATTACAAAAATTACCCTTGATCTACTAAAATCCATTCATGAGAGTACCGCCAGAAGTGAGGAATATATTGAGGTGAGGAAAAAAGGAGGCTAGAATCGCTGATAATTGCAATTAAGAACATATAAAGCAGTGTTTCATACTTTCATTTGAGGGGCTCCACAAATACAATGTGGAATTACGTAGAAGAAAAGTTATAGTGTAGTAGAACTTAAAATTACTAGAAGGGTATACTTCTGTTCGAATGTTAGAGCTGACTTCAACATTTGCACGAAAAAATTGCTTGTCTGAATTTTGAATTCATTAAGCGATGTTTAGTTTGTGTTTCTGTGTTCTTTACAGTCCTGTGCGACTATGGAACGGAAAGAGCTATTGGAAGAGCTTGCTGCATCAATAAGTTGATCAGCGGAAGCCAGCTAGTTTGGTGAATGGCTGATTATGGATGGTGATACGGTGCTTATTGAAGATTGTAGCTGTTTTTATAGGATGAGCTATTGAAATTTAATTCAAACAATGTTATCTTGTAAAATTTTCTAATAAGAGGTTGTATTTGCTTGACAAATTTTGCTCTTCTACCAGGCTGCCAATTCGCAGCTTATTCCCCAACTGTTTACGACTATTATTCAAGTTTTGTCGTCATTGTATATGCGTGCTGCATTCACGTTACATGCCTCTTGTATTGGATTCAGGTTCACTGGAATTGAAGATAGCTTTTATAGAATATGTTGCCAAAACAAATTCTTGGTTGAACAGAGTGCCATAGCCCATATTTGTATAGTTAAACTACAAGATTATTTTTATTTTTATTTTTCCTCATAGAGAACACTCCTTAAGCCTAGGTTGCTGATTCATGTCTAACTAACCCCAAATCATTTTTGGGATTTAGGCTTTGTTGTTGCTATTGTCAATAGAAAATGCTCCTATTCTTTTGTCTCTTAGGCTTGCAAGACRGTGTGGTTCTAGCCAAAGCATGAATCCATGAACTATTCATTACAAAACACTATTCGAAGTTATGTAATTTTAGGACTCAAAAGGCTCACATACTATAATGTGTTTTTTTTACCTGTATCCAATAAGTTTTCACGCTCTACAAGTCTAATATCTTTAGTTATTGATTTGGATAAGGATTATATCATTATTATTGGCTTTGCTTTATTGATATTGTCCGATAAAATCAGATTATATTCATATAATATCCATAAATATACATAATGTTTATTTGTTAAAAGTCGATTAGGATATTTTAAGTTGTTAGTAGTCGGTTAGAATGCTTTCAGTTTTTAGGAATTAGTTAAGATATTATCAGAATATTAATTTGTTAGGATATAATTAGTTATTAGATATATAGATATATTTTTTTTTTTTGACGAAAAGAAACTAAAATTAATTAATTAAATCATTGTTTACAGCAGAAAAAGCCATTTCAGGCACCTCCTCAAGCCAAATTCTAAAACTATCAAAACTACGACTACCATTAGCTAAAGTATGAGCAACATGATTTCCGCTTCGACGGACAAAAGAGAAAGATAGTGATTTGCATAATTTCCTGAGCTGAAGTATGTCACGAATAACAACTCCAAAAGCAGAGTTATCAAAACATTCAGTTTGGAGAGCCTTGATTAAACGAATTGAGTCCGATTCCGCCACCAAACTCCTTATGCCAGATTCCCACGCTGTAACAAGCAATTCACGCATCGCAATTGCTTCCGCCACATCAACCTCCTTCGAAACTTCCAAGACCCTGGTCAGTGCAAGTAATACATCACCATAGCAATCGCGAACCACACCTCCGATGCCTGTCCTCCCATCCTTGAATACTGCTGCGTCGCTGTTGGCCTTGTAAATACCCTCAGCTGGGGGCTGCCATACTGCAAACTGAGAAGGAGAGGGCTTGGTATCGATTCCCAAAGATGATTCATGAGCCTTCTGAAATTCGCCAATGAGGCCCATTGCTCGTGATAAGAGCTGAGAATTGTGAATTTTAGATGCTTCAAAAATCCACCTGTTCCTAGCAAGCCAAACCTGCCACAAAATGCTCCAGAATATATTCCACCAATTTTGGTCACCATATTTATGGCACAGCACCTCCATCCAGTCCCTAAAATCCAGACAATTCAAAGCTTCAACCTCCAAACGTAAAGCCGATATCTTCCAAAGGATCCTATTTTCTGCACATAGGAAAAGAGCATGTTGTATGCTTTCCATTTCATCTCCACCCATGGGGCACCTCAAATCAACATCCACCCCCCTGTGTTTCAAAAGTGTGCGTACAGGGAGTGCATTGTTAAGCATCTTCCAGCCAAAGATCTTAATTTTTGGGGGCAAGTCACAATTCCAAAGCTTCTTCCATAACGGGCTTACTGAGAATTTAGAGCATGAAGCATTGTCCCCAAGGGTCTCTTGCAGAGCTAGATAGTAAGCACTACGTARAGTGAATATTCCCTTCTTGTTTGGAGCCCAAACCCACCTATCCGCACAAGGAAATCGTGGGATCACCTCATCTTGAATAGCTTGCACTTCTATAGGAGTGAAAAGAGAAGATAACACTTCCATATTCCACTTCCCATCAGTAACCAAATCACGTGCTAATACAGGATTTTCCAAGGCTTGATGTTTGGACGAAACTCGAAAATTTGGCAACTTCGCAACCCAAGGATCAGACCATATATCAATAGTGTTACCATCTCCAAACTGACGCCTAGCCCCCTTCACAACTAAGTCCCTAGCAGAACACAAAGATTTCCAAGTAAAACTGGCTACTGGACTAATTGAGGCTTTGAAGATAGAAGTATTTGGGAAATACTTATTTTTTAGCACTCMAGCCACCAAAGAATCRGMTTTGTCTATCACCCTCCAAAGTTGCTTGGCAAGCATCGCYWTGTTGAAAGCACGTAGGTRACGAAACCCCAAACCCCCAACTTTCTTYGGAGCGTAAAGTTTTTCCCATCCTATCCAATGAATTTTCCGTTCATCTTTCCTCTGACCCCAAAAGAAGCTCTTACAAAGCCTCTCTATATCACGCAAAACACCAGTGGGTATCYAYAAACATTGCATGGCATAAGTCGGAATAGCCTGGGCTACGGACTTAATTAGMATCTCACGACCTGCTTGTGACAAAAAACCTTCTTTCCAACCCTTCAARTTCTTCAGGACTCTTTCTTGAATTGTTTGAAAAATCGCRTTCTTAGAGCTCCCAACATATGTAGGTAGCCCCAAATATCTCTCYTGTCTATCAACTGCCTTAAAATTTAACTTCATCTGAAGGAGTGCTTGCTTTTGTGGATCAATATTTCGGCTAAAAGACACTTCGGATTTCTCCAAATTCAATTTTTGACCTGACGCAGCTTCATAAGTGGAAAGGATTTCTATCACATGATCTATTTCTTGTTCATTAGCTCGAACAAAAAGCATGCTATCATCCGCAAAAAATAGATGTGAGATGGGAGGGACTCGTCTTCCAATTTTGAGCCCATGGATTTCCTTATTAGCCTCTGCATCACGAAGGAGGGAAGAAAAGCCTTCAGCACATATAATAAACAGGAAAGGTGATAGCGGATCACCTTGTCGAAGACCTCGAGTTGGCTTAAAAGTCCTAGCAGGCTGCCCGTTCACCAATATCGAGAAAGAAGCCGATCGAACACAATGCATCACCATATGCACATAAGAGAATGGGAATCCCAACTTTATCATCATCTGTTCCAAAAAGGTCCACTCCACCCTATCATACGCTTTACTCATATCCAACTTTAGACCCAAAAAACCGTCTTTCCCAGTCTTCTTTTTCCTCAAAAAATGGAAACGCTCATAGGCAATTAAAATGTTATCTGTAATTAGACGACCAGGCACAAAACCGCTTTGTGAATCATAGATGATATGAGGCAGAATAGTTTTTAGTCTATTAGCCAAGACCTTAGCAACAATTTTGTATACCACGTTACATAAGCTAATAGGTCGGAAATCCACAGGAGATTCACACACTTTTTTCTTAGGAATAAGAACTAAGTGGGTTTGATTTATATCATTAACCTCATCTATGCCATTTAAGATTGCTAACACTTTTGAGATAACATTAGGACCAACAGTTGACCAAAATCTTTGGTAAAAGAGAGCGCACATACCATCTGGTCCCGGCGCCTTCGTCGGATGCATCTGGTGCAGAGCTTCGTATATTTCATCCCCCGTGTATYGTTTGAGTAATTGCTGGAGCATGTCCTCCGTAACCATTGGATGCACCTTACTAATAACAGGCTCCATGTCTAGTTCCTCCGCTGCTGTGAACAAATCCTCGAAATGACGAGTGAGGACCTCCATTATATCTTTCTCCTCAACATATGTATTTCCAGCAGAATCAGTAATACTCACAATTTGGTTACGTTGCCTTCTTTGATTAGCCTTTTGGTGAAAAAATTTCGTGTTCTTATCTCCATTAACCAACCAATCTTGTCTACTACGTTGTCTCCAGTACGTTTCTTCTCTATGCTCCAGCTCATCCATCCTCATATCAACGGCCTTTATTTGATTGATTATGTCTTCAGTTTGTGGTTCAGCCATGAGGAACTTCATCTGATTCATACACCCCTTAAGCTCCTTATTAAAGTCCCCATATTTCTCACGACTCCAATTCGACAACTTACTCGAGGTACGAGTGAGGTTTGCAGCTAAATCAACATCAGAATTCCAGGCTCCTTGAATTATCCCCTCACAGTCATCATCTCTAGTCCACATTTCTTCAAACCGAAAAAGCCTCCTCCTCTTTTTCTCCTTCTGGACACAGATGATGGGCATGATGTGTAAGCATAATGGCAAGTGATCCGATCTTCGTTTTTCTAGGTGTGTTACAAACGAGCCAGATATATAGATATATTTAGTTGTTACATGGATATGATTTAATATCTTATATTAGGTAGTTTATTTTTAGATTTTGTTTTGTACTATAAATATAGGACGAACCAGTTAATAAAATTCAGTTTTCAGTTTGCAGAATAATTATCTTTCGTTGTTAATTCAAAGGAAAACCTTGTGAGTTCTGTGGTTGGTGAATTCATTTGATTAACTACTTAGATGGTTGTTCCTCTTTGGGAGTTATGATTTTGTAAATCCTGTGGTCGGTCCGGGAGTTTGAAGTTACAATTTTTGTTTGTTTTATTCACATTCTTTTGGAAATATCATATGTTCGTGTGTTACTCGTGGAATTCAATGAGTTTGTGAGCATCTTGTTGATAAATTCACCTTAAATTGGTATCAGAGGTAGCGATTCTTTGGGGTATTCGTTTTCTCATAGGGTTATACAATTAACTATCCAGAAGTTTTGATTCGCAAATTTCCAGGTTCTTCGGCAACTTCGGATTTTTGAGCAACTTGGCAAGTTTCGTTCTCCTTCATTTCTTAAGCTCTTTGAAGGGTTGAAGTGTGGAGATGGTAGAAAGGTTAAGGAATTGCAGGTTGCAGGTTGCAGGGTTCTGGTTGCAGGGCGTTGGTCGCGCCATTGCAGGGCGCTAGTCGCCTAGAAGGTTAGAAAGCAGAACAGGTGAAGTAAGTTGGGTGCGGTGGTGCGTTGGGCGCCTCCCCTGTAGCCGATCTGCTCTGTTTTCGTGGTTTAGCTTTTAGTTATAAATAGCTTCTCTCTCCCTCATTTCTACATGCATCACAAATAAAAAACACTAGACAAATCTTGTAAACTCTTTAAAACCTCAAAACACTTTGTTTAAGCATAGGATTTAAAGTACAACAAACTTTGCAATTGTATGCAGTTGAAGCTTGTTGTATTTGTCGGAATTCATCATCAATACAATCATAGTGCAAGGGTGGGTTTTTTCTCCCGGTTCTCGGGTTTCACACAGTAATTGTGTCCTCTTTACTCTTTTAGTTCCTTCATATGCTTAGATCTTGTTTATTGCTTGCTATCTTGTTAGTTCTTGGTTATTAGCACTTGCATGTTGATCTTGCTTGAGTTGTGTGGGTTTATCACAAACTTGTGTGAGCTCATCTTTGCGGGAACACTTTTTAGGTGATTCTTTTTTTGAAATTGGATAACTTTTTGTCTACTTTATGCCTGCAAAATTTGAGAAATTAGTAAGATCGTTTGCTATTTGGTTCGTATCTTCTATTCCACAGTGGTCAAATTTCGAACAATTTTTCACAATTTGAGGTAAAAGTTATATTGTGTTTACTTGGCTTTGAATTTGCACAAGAAATTTTGATCGAGTGTTCAAGAGATATAGGGGAACATCTGTGAAAAATTTCAGCTTAAAAGGAGTTGATTTGGTTCAGATTTTAGTTTAACAAAACAAACAATCTTGGGCGCAACATGTTTGGGTTATGTCCTTTGAAGTTTTGCTAGGGTTTTGAAGAGTTTTGTGCAAGATATGGAACAAGATTATGGAAGGAATGTCAAATTCTATGATCTATCAGATTTTGATGGAATGTTCAAACCTAACAAGGTTCTTGATTATATAAGAAAACTTGATCGCTTCTTTGAATTTAATGATTTTGATGATCTAAAAAGTTCCAAAGTTGCAAAAAGGAAATTGAGTAAACATGCATCTCGTGGGTACGAGAATATGAAACAAATAAGGGAAAGAAAGGATAAATCTAAAATAAGATCATGGGTTGAATTGAAATCTAAAATAATTAAATAGTTTGATCACAAAAGCTACATAAAGATGTCAACTGTAGTCCAAGGAAGTATGAGCGTGAAAGAATATAATGAAGAATTTGAAATGTTATCATTTTTATATCATATTGAAGAAATAGAACAAAAAAAGATGAGTCGTTTCCAAAGGGGTTTACATACGAATATCTCTCAAAAGTTTCATCTTTATGATTTCGATGATTTTGATTATATGTGTTATAAAGCTTTTTTTTTTATTAGTAAATAAAAGTATTATTAGCACAAGAACCGAAACATAGTACAGTACAACCTAAGGAGCAGAAGGGTCAAACTAACTAGGTTGGCCTCACCAGCTCAAAAACTAATATAAAGTGGCAAGCCACTCCACATCCCTCATGGTAACTTTCCTAGGAAGTACACTATTGATCCTCAAAATGAGCTGACTCCTAATCATATTAACAATCTGAACACAATTAATAGCAGAATCATTCCAGAAAATATTGTTCCGCATAATCCATATACTATAAACAGTAGCCTAAAAAGCTGTATATCAAACATGAAACTGAAATTTTGAAAGGTTCCACTGCCCAAATTGTTTAGCACAAAGTAAGAGACAATCAGTTGAGACCTTAATCTGCAACCAATCTTGAATCGCCCTCCAAATCTGCATGCTAACGAGACAAGCCAAAAACAAATGATCATGAGATTCATCACCGTTCCTACATAGCATGCAAGAAATAGAACCATAGAACCCAAATTTAGCAAGCATATCCCTTGTTTTCAAACGACCCCGTACGACTAACCAGGTAATGAAATGATGTTTAGGAATATTAAGCCTTTTCCAGTTAACACTACACCAGGAAACCATGCGCTCACAACCCTATAACTTGGCATAAATAGCAGAAACAGAATAAGTGGARAACCCCATAATATCACTCTGCAAACCAASCTGAACAAACAAGTTCTTAATCTCACAAATCTTCTTCCAGTACCAACTACAATCATTGGGGGGATGATAACCTCATCAATCCCTGCCCTTCAAGTACACCGAATGAATCCATTTCACCCACAATTTCTCCTTTTTATGAGCCAAAGCCCAAACATGACTACTCAAGTTTGCTTTATTCCATAAACAAGCATCCTTGATTCAAAGACCACCATACTTTTGGGGTTACACACACAATCCCAACCAATATTACCAGGTTTGTCATAAAAAGCCTTGTCACTCCATAAAAAAGACCAACAAATTCTAACAATATCATGCAAGAGAGAGGCAGAATGAAAACATGCGTCCAATACAAGTGAATGCTCATAAGCACCGTATCGAGCTGATGAGTTGCGTTCTGCCAATGAAAGATAAGTTCCTAGACTCCAAAGTCTAATCCGTGCAGAAATATTATCAACCAAGACATCACAATCCTTAGCAGCAATTTTCTTAGAACAAATCGGGACCCCCAGGTACCTAGAAGGAATCTGCCCCAAGGAGAAACCAGAGCTAGCTTGCACCTCTTGGACATCCAAGGCATTCATGCCTTTACAAACAATCTCCGACTTATGGATATTAGCCTTGAGACCAGTAGCATAAGAGAAAACAATGAAAGCAGCTAACAAAGCTTTGATGGAATTCACTTTCCCTTTACAACAAAGAACCAGATCATTTGCAATGCACATGTGTGTGAGTTTTGAAAGCCGACATCTAGGCTGGAATTGGAAAGAGACATGCTGAGTCATATGGCCAATTGTTCGGGACAAATAATCCATTACCAACACAAAAAGGAGGGGACATAAGGGATCCCCTTTCCGTAAACCCCTACACAAAGAGAAAAAAACCACGAGGACAACCATTAATGAGTGGAGAAAATTTCAGAGTTGTCAGGCATTGCATAATCAGGCTTAGGAAATGCTCAAGAAAACCTAAATAACGCATGAAATCCTCCAGAAACCTCTAGTCAACAATATCATAGGCCTTTCATAAATCAATCTTCATTCAGCAACTAGGCCGCACAGAAGATCTACCATAATGCCTCACCAGATTCTGACAAACCATGATGTTGTGCAAGATGAGCCTGCCATGCACAAAAGCCCCCTGATTCTCCGCAATAAGCTCATGTAAAATAGCTGTAAGTCTATTGCATAAGACCTTAGAGAAACACTTATAAATCGTATTGCAGTAGGAAATAGGCCGAAATTCAGAACCATCCTTTGGGTAGGAAACTTTAGGGATCAACGTCACAAAAGTAGCATTAATTTCCTTTAAAATCTTCCCAGAAACTAAACATTCCCAGATAGCTTGAGTCACATGAGGACCAACCATATCCCAGTTATCTCGAAAGAAATATGAACCAAAACCATCTGGACCTGGTGCCTTATCCCCGCAAATTGAAAACATGGCTTGTTTGATCTCAATATCAGAATAAGGAGAAGATAATAAGGCCTTATGATCCTGTGACAAAAGAGGTCCACAAGCCACAATATCCAGATTAACATCCAATCTATCCAAGGGACACGAAKCCATAAGATCCATGTAATAACCAAGGAAGGCATCTTCAATGCTAGCAGGCCGGAGAAGTGTGAAGCGTACCATCCATGGAATGAATCGCATGAACATTATTCTGCAACCTTCTRTACTTAATCACTCTATAAAAGATGGCTGAWTRTGAATCACCTTCCTTAATCCATCGAGCCTTAAACTTCTATTTAAGAAAAAGATTGTGGTTATCAAAAGCAAAACGATAGTCCTTTGCAGCCATTTTTTCTTCATCAATAAGGAACGTATCWAAAGGATTTAAATGAACCCTCTGCTGAGACTCCATCAAAGTCCTTCAAGCCAGATTAACCTAAATCTTGCAAATCATAATAAGCCAATTTATTCTAATTCTTGAGACCACATTTAGCAATCCGAAGTTTATCCATCAACTGAAACATACTATTCCTAGGAAGAGTAGAACGCCACCAAGTCTAAACTTTCTTACGAAAAGAAGGGTGAGAGATTGCCACATTTTGAAAATTTTAAAAGGTTTTTTCCCGCCTATATCATCACCACACCATAATAACACCGAACATTGATCAGAATGACCTTCATTCATGAAAATAGCAGACGTAGTAGGGTAAGCATCAATCCATGAGTCATTAGACATTGCTCGATCAATCCTAGAAGATATTTTATCCAACCCCTCTTGCTTATTACTCCAAGTGTATAAATTTTCGCAAGAACTAACATCCAGCATTTGACCAAAAGACATACAACGCTGGATAGCAACAAGTTCCAAAGATCTGARAGTAGAACCAATCCTTTCATTTGTATGCATAACACAATTCAAGTTCCCCATTAGGAACCACGGGCTAGCAAATTTCTGAGAACAAGATTGCAGATCACGCCATAAGGTGTCCCTCAAGAGTTTATATGTGCATAAAGAATAGAACAAAAAGAAAGGCTCAAGTCTACTTTAAGGATATAAAACCAAATGCATCAATTGATCTGAGGAAAAAAAATACCCACATCAAAATATAAAGGGTTCCAAGCAATCACAATCCGACCAGTGGCACAATAACCTAAATTAGAGGAGAAACACCAAATTTGAAACAAATTAARAAAAAGTGAACCTATAGAACAAGGCTTCACCTTAGTTTCAAGGAGAGCAACAAACCCAAAACGTTGGCTATTCAAGAAAGACTTGATAACAGCCTGTTTCTGAGGTCTATTAGCCCCCCTCATATTCCAACACAAAAGGCTATCCATGTGGTATAGGGGGGTCATGGCCAACCACCCTTGTATTATCCACATTAGTACCCTCATTAACAACATCATTATCTAAAACATCAAAACCATTTTGAAGAATAGTCACCATAGTATTCATATGTCATAACACCATGTCTAGCAGGCCTAAGAATGTGTTGAAAATTAGAAGTTGGCGAAGAAGCTACCACTATAGCCTTCGAAGAAGGCACCATTGCAACAGCATCAACCATAACAGGCTCAGAGACGGTGGAGGCAGCAGCAGCCTCAACCGGACCAAAAACCACCCCACCAGCCGGAGCAGACACAATAGTAGGGTGCACACCAGCCCCAGCAGGAGCAGGAACAACCTTAACTCACCAATAGGGGAAACCTTTGGCTTTGGTCTCCATTGCTTCTTACCTTTATGACAATCCTCCACCTTGTGTCCAATTTTATGGCACCCATTACCAACAATAGGTTTCCATTGATAATTCACATCCACAATGATAAGGGTTCAAAATTCATCATAAACATGCAACAAATCAGAGAAAACTTGTCCAATTTTAACATCAATCAAACACCTAGCAAATTGCAGTCGATCCCGATTAAGCGTGGCTTGATCAAGTTTCAATAGCACACCGATTGGTTTAACAATTTTTTCCAGCACATTAAAACCCCAATACTTGAAAATAATTGGTATATTGACCCAAATTGGGATACTACACACCTCATCCTTATCAAGAGAACAATCCGAGGTCCATTGTTTCAACATCACTGGTTTATAGTCAACGTATGGTCTCTCGAAACTCAGAACAGTAGCACAATTGTTCATGGAACGAAAGCGAACAAGGAAACCCCCTTGTTAACCCCTGCAATTTTATCAACCCCATACTTACCCCATAACTGCCTAACAAAGCCTTCAAATACCTTCAAGGGTGGATTTGCACCGAGAACAGAAATCACCAAGGACGAAGCCCAGAAATCAACCTCTGATTGAATGTCATCGGAGCTGATTCGAGCAGCAGCAACAAGCGATGAATTCACCAAGTTCGCCGCTGTAATCGACGCTTCAACTGGCTCAGACGTTAGAGCAGGATTGAAGACCATTAGGACTGGCCCAAACGCCGCCGTAACAGTACGCGCAACTGGCCGCTTTCCATGAACCACAATGAGCCAATTGGAGAAGGAACAATGCATCTCTYATTGCCTCTCCAGATGCTTTAGGGCAGAACGAGTGTATAGAGCTTTGAAAATTGAGAAGCATGAAAAGATAAGGAATCATGAACAAGAAGAAATTYAAAATTTGAAAATCATGGATAGATCTCYAGTCCTTTATCATCTTCATGAATTTAACCTCGTGTTAGGAACAACTTTTACAGAATATGTTGCCAAAACGAATTCTTTGTTTAATAGAGTGCCATAGCCCATATTTGTATAATTAAACTACAAGTTTATTTTTATTTTAAATTTTCCTCATAAAGAACACTCCTTAAGCCTAGGTTGTTGATTCTTGTCTAGATAACCCCAAATCATTTTGGGATTAAGGCTGTGTTACTGTTGTTGTTAATAGAAATCGCTCCTTTTCTTTTATCTCCTAAGCGTGCAATATTGTGTGGTTCTAGCCAAAGCATTGATAAGTCCCTAAATGGTCACATTTAGACACTTATTTCTTCCTAATTTTTTCCAACTTGTGTGTTTTCGATATCATTCCACTAGCCTGTTGGTTAGTTTTCCASTTTTTTAGTTTTGTAGAGTTTTGTTGGTTTTTAGTAGTTTTTATAGGTTATTCACTTGTTTTCTCTTCCTTTCTATTCATATACACTCAATTGAAAATGTTGTGAGTGTTTACAAGTTGCCAAAGTGTGTGCATGCTAGTGTTGTGCCATATTACTTGTTGGTGTGGTTGTACTTGCAAAATTTGAGCCTTAAAGTGTTTGAAAGAAGACTCCGAGAACTTTCCAACGGTATATTATAAGCTGCAATCCGATCACCGAGCGCGAAGTTATGGTTGTTTGAAGTTGAGGCAGTTGAGTAGGGCAAAGCTTCCAAGTCAGTAGCAAAAATGAGCGTGTGCGCATTGAGGATTCTAGCCCGCACCTTTCTAGTCGGCCCACGCATGGGCCCGCGCCTGAAGAGACTCCCCTCATTTCCAGAATCATTTTCTAGCGTGCGCACATGGAGGGAGTGGCCCGCGCCTCGACCCGCGCATCCTCATGCGGCCCGCGCCTCGGCTCGCGCATGGCCTGCCCGCGCCTGCAAGTTTTCCAGAAACATTTTCGAGGGCCCGCACATCTCCATGCGGCCCGCGCCTGTGTGTCACTCCAGATTCGTTGACTTTTTGACGCTTTGACTGGTGTTGACTTGACCTTTGAGGGTATTTGGCACATGTGGAAATTAGTAATGGCAATCTTGTAATTATTGTAAGCTTTGTAATTGAGTTTGTATATATAGTTTTAGCAGAAACAAGTGAGAGGGGAATTAAGTAGAATTAGAATAGCAATTAGCAATTACAATTTTCAGATTTCTAGGTTTAGTTTTCTCTCAAGATTTCATTTCATCTTCTTCATTGTTCTTAGTTTTAGGAGAGAGAAAGTTGTTGGTTCTTGACATTGTTTTGGCTCTAATTTCTTCATTTCTCAACCAATTCTTGCAAGTCTTATATGCTTTTCAATCAATTTTTCGAGGTAATTCCGTTTCTAGCATTTTTTTTCAGTTTTAATTTCATTTACTTCACATTTTGAGCATATTTCGAATTCTAGTTTTTTGTGGGTCTTCTTTATTGCTTTTAATTTTGATTTCTTTTGTTGATAGATAGAATCTCTTAGTGGTTGTTAGTCTTTTGAACTTTGTTTTGTTAAATTTGGTTTAGATTTGAGCAATTTCTTCAGATCAATACTCGATTTTGTTTGGTTTTTGTTGCTTCAATGGCTATTTTCATGTTTGTACTTGCTACTTTTGTTGTTTCTTTGCTTCCAACAATGCTTTGTGAGTAGTTTACTTGCTTAGGGATGCTAGGTAGCCCAACCATAATCAATTGATGCCAAAATGATATAATCATCTCATTTTAACTATCCTTGTTCCTAATATTGTGGTTTRTKAATCTTGCTTGGTTTTGGATTTGGCCACCCAAGGCTTAGAGAGAGAGAGAGAGAGAGAGAGAGAGAGAGAGAGAGAGAGAGAGAMAWAYAMAMAGAGAGAGAGAGAGAGAGAGAGTTTTCCTTGTTCAAMATTTTCAATGGATTGGAGGGGTTGCTTAGGGTATTGGTTTAYCCAATTTTTGACTAATTCTTGTGAGAGCTTAAAGGGGACTTTAGTTTGAGCAAGTTTGGTAGTGTTGAATGACTTGGAAGATGATTCCAACCATTTTGCTAAACTAAGATCACAATTGCTTTAATGTTGAATTGAGATTACTACTTTGATTTGCATACATATCCTTTATATAGTTGGACAAGCTAATGTTCCTATGTGTTTGTGATATTTGATTTCAAATCGTTGATTCCCAAGTTTACTTCTAGTTTTAGCTATTTCCAATCAAATTTTGGTTTGGCCCCAAATTTAGTTGGCTTAACTCAAGCACCACTCCTAGCCCTCCTTGTGGTTCGACCCTTTGCTTGTCACTACACTTGTGTAGTGATTAGTTAAGGTTTTGCAATTTTTTTTTGCATGTCCCTCCTCCTTGGTTTAGTTCCAACAGCCCAAGGGGGAGCCTTCAAGCATGAGTCCATTAACTGTTCGTTACAAAACACTTTTTCGAAGTTACATTTTATTGCATTTATTTATTAAGTTATGTAAATTCAGGACTCAAAAGGCTCACACACTATAATATACTTTATGTATTCTTTTTTACCTGTATCCAATAAGCTTTCACGCTTTACGATACATAACTTATAAGTCTAATATCGTTAGTTATTGATTTGGATAAAGATTATTAGATCATTATTATTAGCTTTATTTTATTTCTTATTTTTGGATAAAATCTGATTATATTTGTATACCGTGGGCCGAACCCCGCGGYGGGCTTGGGCCTACATCGATGTGTGTGTTTGTGTTGTGGGCTTGAGCCACACAACCCACACGTGAGTGCGTTGGGGGAGTGTTGTCGAGTAAGGGGATCGCCACCGTGCCTATAAAGGTTAATCACGGACGCCCGAAACGTTGGTGCCAAAACAATGGCCCCACGTTCCGATCCAGTAACCAGTTCGTGGGTTCGGGGACATGGTACGGATTGAATCTTTGACCCAATCCGCCCGCATGTAGCGHCCTCTACTCGGTCTCATTGTAATTCCATTAAGCGCGATTATTGGATGCACGACAACTTACATATTCAAAACCTCATTAGCGCACTAGCCCTAAAAGTTACTACAACATTGGGTTTCTATTATGCACAAACAACTACCTAGCCTAGAAATTGTGATCACTTGATATTAGTCAAATTAAAAAGGTGCCTAAAAGCCGGTTGTCCATGATTAATCTGACTTTAAAGTGATTCACATAATTTCCGGTCTTATTTAAAAAAACAAACAAAATGCAATACAAAACATATATACAATATGCATATACAAACATACATCATCCTTACCTTGTCGCTGCAAACAAACAAATTGTTAGAAAAAAAATAAATATAATGATAGCGCCTTTGATCGATCCGCTAAACAAATCAAACAAACATATTAGTATTGATGAAGAAAGCGCCTTGTTAAAGCTTGCTATACAAGATGCAAAGAAGACGTTAGTAATGACAAGCGACAATTATAATAAAGATGAAAACTATTGAAAACAATAAAAAGTGATGAAACTCCTACATATTTACAAGAANTAAAAAGTGATGAAACTCCTACATATTTACAAGAAYCGAATAACGAGTGAGTTTCTACATCTTGTTAATCGAATTAAAACTCGTAATAATTGTTAATCAAATTAGAAAGAAGCGAAAATGAGGTTTTGGYTGAGTAACCTCAMAGGTATACCTTGATTTCGCTCGTTGATTTGATTTAAAAAGACGTATTAGAACTCGTATTTTGTGTTTTAGTGATGAAAGAGTATGAGTGAGAGAGCAAGAGAGTATGCAAAGCCTAGCAACGTATGRCGTGTCCCCGGAAATGAGGCGTAAGAGGGTATTTATAAGCGCAAAAAACCAAAAACGAGCGTATATACGCTTGGAAATTCGGAATCTTCCTTTGATTTTGGGCATATARGATCCAAGGAGCGTATATACACTCAATGGAGCGTATATACGCTCACATATTCTCAATATTATCTCACGTATTCTCAATATTATACGAAGATTTTCCGATTCTCTTTGGATCTTGCATGAACCTAGACACTTCTTATGCAAAAAATACAGTTCTAGAGGGTTCTAGAACTTTCCAAGTATTTTTTGGGTATTTCTAAAGTATTTTCTGATTTTTCTATGTATTTCTCGCGTATTTTGATTTTTGTAAATATTGTAAAATTCATAGAAAATTATAGAAAAATCAGAAAAATAATCTAAAAATATTGGTGAACTCAGAAAAATGAGAAGAATGCAATGAAAAGTGAAAATCATGAAAATCACCAATATAATTTATTTGAAAAATCCTAAAACCAAATAAGAAATAAAAGAAAATACTTTTTGCCTTTTATTTGACCTTCGGCACATGATTATGAGCTTGCTTCACATATTTCGAGCTTTTCACGAGTTCAAATGCGTCTTTTAGAAACAAATCGATCACGAAACGTGATATGTTTCATCATCGGTTACTCATTTTGGAGACATATTTAGGTGTCACAGAAGCCCCCACTTTGCTGAGTCTGAAGAGACGAAAGTCTCGCAAGACGAAAGTCAAAGTATCGATTTGGGACGGAGAGCAACTCAAGACGTTCTACGACCCTGAGTTACCCTTTTTCGCCGTACCTGCCAAACAAAAGTTAGTTTTACCTGTTACCGCGCCCCATGCGGTTTTAGCCCTCGGAAGCGCCTTGATCCTCGGGCGGTTTCTCCCTACGGCTGGCCTTGGCTTTTCAGAGAAAAACGTGATGCAACTCTGTCGGAAATGGCTGATTCCTTCAGAGATCTTCCCTACGGCTGACCTTGGCTTTTCGGAAAGATAATGGATGTTAGTTCCGTTGGAAGCGCCTCGTTCCTTCGGAGATTTCCCCTACGGCTGACCTTGGCTTTTCGAAGTTATGATGCAGATTTCTCCCTACGGCTGACCTTGGCTTTCAGGAAGAAGTAATGGATGTTAGCTCCGTTGGAAGCGCCTCGTTCCTTCGAGATTTCCCCTATGGCTGACCTTGCTTTTCGGGAGAGTATAATGCAGATTTCTTCCCTACGGCTGACCTTTCTTTTCGGAAGAAGTAATGGATGTTAGCTCCGTTGGAAGCGCCTCGTTCCTTCGGAGATTTCCCCTACGACTGACCTTGGCTTTTCGGGGAGAGTTATGATGTAAAAGCCTTCCCTACGACTGACCTTGGCTTTTCGGAAGAATGTTGCGATATAGCAACAATCGCGTATAGCGATGAATGCCGTATAGGCGTGAAATGCCATGTGTTATGTATGTTTTTTGAAAAGAACGGCGTATAGCCTTGGATGTTGCGTGTAGCAACAATCGCGTATAGCGATGAATGCCGTATAGGCGTGAGGAAAATGCCATGTGAGATGGGCCCTAGCCTCTGTGTAAAGGTGCAATGTTTAATGTGTTTGTGCAGGATGCATATGAATATGATGTATGTAGACTCAATGCTGATGAAGTTTTTGATATGGCTATATGTGTAATGCAAGTCTATTCTTAGATCTAATGCATGAAATGAACAAGGAAATTGACTAATGGTAAAGAGTATGAGATGAAGTCATCTCAAGCCCCCATGAGCGAAGGCGATGCTTGTGAATGCAAGTAAGCCCCAACCCATGGGTTGGGTGTGTGGGGCTTAATTTGGTGTGATGTTTGTTTAGTGGGAGCCCCCAGCTTGATCGAGGCTGGGCAATGGTCGATGGAGTAAGGTAAGGCTAGTGAATTTTGTAGTCATGGGTCTTGGCTTAGCTTTTTTGGGTGGTAATGGTAAGGATGAGTATTGGGATGATTTTTTTGCCCAAATCGGTGACTTGAGCTGAATGTCGCATAGAGAGAAACATGGAGAAAATGCTGCAATGTGATGCTTGAGAGGATGCATGATGATCGCTACAGAGTGATAGCCTAAGAAGAGTTGAGGAGAGCCCCTGAGTGCATGAAAGAATAGGCTAAAAGGTTCAAGAAAAGACAAGCTAAAATTTGTGACTAAGGGTAAGTAAATGGGAATTGATGTGTTGGCTAGATGATGTAGGTTCAAGCTCGAGTCTATGTCGGGTGCTACACTAGGAATTTGTGCTTCTAGCCTTAAGAAATCAAACCAACTGGAGATGACGTCAAGTGTATTGAGTTATTGGGTCGGACCTCGAGAAGAGGCTTCCTACGTATCCTTTTGGAATCAGACCGTCGTAGTTCTTGATGATGATTTGGACAATGCCTCATGCGAGAGGGCTTTTGTGGTTGTAATGTGTGGCTGTGGTTTGAGGGTTGAAAAAGACTCGATGATTATGAAGTGAATTAGACCGGAAGTGGTAGATTTGGAACCAGGACCGGACCTGCAGGTTCCGGTCCGGTCCAGTTTTTGACTGATTTTGACCGGTTAGGTAATACAAGTTTTTTTTTAAAAAAAAAAAAAAAGTTTGGTAAAACCTATATTTATACAACTTTTTTCCTCCTTCAAGTTTTCATTTAGGCTGATTTTTTTGAGATTTGTAAGCAAATAAAAACTTAAAACATAAAGTGATGAACTCATAATACATTAAGTCCAAGTCTCTAATTAACAATTGTAAATTTATACATAAAAAAAGTTCAAATTTAACAATAGTAAATTAATACATAAATAAAGTCCAAATTAAACAATAGTAAATTAATACATAAAGTCATTACAAATAAAATCTTCATTACAAACTTGACAAGCCCAAGTTCATCTTCACTAAATCAAAACATCGCTGCATCTACGAAAACTGCTTCTTCATTCTTGTCCAATTCGATTCCTTGCACATCTATTCAATAATATATAAAAAAAATTAGTTATCAAAATATATATTAATGTCAATGTAAGCCATAGAAAAGTAATACCTTTCTCAATTTCTTCGAATTCTTTCACATTCTCTTCAAACTCAACGACCGGAGCTACCTTTGCTTTTGCTCTTAGCCAATCTTGTGTGCAAATTAGAGCTTGAACCGTCTAAGATAAGTTTACAATTAAAAAAAGAAAAAAAGAAGAGTTATAAAATTATGTCAACACAATTTAAAATCAAAGAATAAAATAAATTTTAAAATACTACCTTAGGGGTCAAAGAACCCCTAAATGGATCGAGATGACGACCTCCCGCACTAAAAGCGGATTCCGATGCAACGTTGGATAATAGAATAGCGAGAATGTCATGTGTCATACGTGATATAATAGGATATTGATGACCATTTCAACACCACCAAGTCAAAGCATCCATATCCTCTTCCTCCACTCCTAGTTGCTCATTTAAGTACCTCTGAAATTCACTTGTCTCATTTCCTCCCGATCCTTTTAATCTTTTTACCCTATCCTTGAGATTTTTCACATAATACGCACCTACACCATTGTTACCATCCTCTTCCATATCTTTTGACATAGACTCTCCACTTTGAGCAAATTGAGAAGAAGAATATGTCTTCCGGTATTCATCAAACAAAAACAAAGCATAATCTTTGATTTCACTAGCAAGTTGAGCCCCTTTCTCCTTGCCATACATGTCACTTAGTGTTAATTCAATAACCATGAATTTAGAATGAAGATCAAGTACCACAACAAGGTATATGAACATGTTCATTTTGTCAACATTACCCCAATACTTATAAAACTTTTTTTTCATAGAAATAGCCATGGCTCAGAAATCCAAAACAATATTTTTCTCCCATTTGTTTAACATGTCATACATTGTCGCAATCTCAAACAAACCTTTGTTACTTGTGACATGTTGTGAACCGGATATATAACGAGTCAAAAGATAAACTCTTTCAAAAACACAACCAACCTATCCACTTTCTTGGAATCATCATTATCTGGTGGTCTCTCATTATCATTCTCACCATAAGGAATAGATATGCCARTAAATACACGCTGAAATTTCAAAGTCGTATCTAACATAGTGTAAGTAGAATTCCACCTAGTAGGAACATTAAATGACAAAGAAGACTTGCTATCTATGTTAGCCTTTTGGGCAAGGTCTTGGAGGAGAATTTTTGACATACTTCACAACATTCCTAACTCTCTCAATAGACACAACATGCTCCTTAATACCATTCCAAACAATTAGATTAATACTATGAGCAATGCATCTAACATCTAGGTATTTCCCATCATCAACACAACCCGTTCTTTTAACCATGCTTTGCAAGTGTAAACAAGCAACATCATTATAACTAGCATTATCAACTGTCACACATAAAAGTTTGTTATCTATACCCCAATACTCCAAGCATGCTTCAACGGCTTTTCCAATGGCCTCACCTTTGTGACTAGAAATTAGACAAAAATTTATTATCTTTTTATTCAATTTCCAATCACAATCAATATAGTGAGAAGTAAGACACATATAGTTGATTCTTTGAATAGATGTCCAAGTATCAGTTGTTACACATTCTTTGACAACTCTTAAAAGTTTCTTTCAAAATTGCTTTTTCAGTGTAGTAGAGTTGTAAACAATCACGAGCAATTGTGACACGAGAGGGAACATGAAATTTAGGGCAAGCAACTTTCATCATTTCTCTAAAGCCAACATTCCCAACATGTCTAAATGGGAGCTCATCAATAAGAATCATATSAACCACAACATCTCTAACATCCTTTACATTAATATTCCCATATTTTAATTTTGCATCATCATTTTCCTTATCCCCTTGTTGAAAAAATAATTCGGTTTTTTTCCCCCCTTGTCTTTATCTTTGTTAGTGGGATTACCCTTACAAGTTGCCGCATGATTCTTCACATTCTTAGACCCATTTAAATTACCATCAGCAACAAAGGTTTTATCACAAAACTTACATTCAGCTCGAAGTCTATTATCATCATCCAAGTATTCAACGTAGAACTCCCAATATGTCGCTTTCCTTTTGCTATCCTTCCTCTTCATATATCTACGTGTAGGTAATAGTGTCTTTCCTGGAGGCATTTCCTTCCTCAATTCTTCCAAATTTGTTTGACTTGCGGCATCTGAAAGTGTTGTTCCCGTTTGCTCAYAAGAATGCACCGGTCTTTTGGATCGAGAGCTTTCCATCTGACACATAATATGTCAAGTTACAATATACTCATACTTTAAAATAGAAATGATAAAGTATATACATAAATAGAGCAACTTACATTGAAAGATAATGAATCCGAAATTTCCGTATTGACTCCTTTATACAACTACATCAAACCACAATTAATAATTATGTCATTATGTTAACAAAACCCCCCAAACAAAAATAGCAGCATTTTGTTCCAAAATATAGCTTTACAACAAGCAAATTATACCATAATATGATAAACATACATCATTTGGACTTTTTCAATGTGTAAGTAAACATACATGATTATACCATAATATGATAAACATACATCATTTGAATAATCAGAAATAATTCTTTGGCAAATTATACCATAATCAGAATTTAAAAACATAAAACAAACATTAAAAATCAAGCCTTGTCATTAGCTACTAAAATAATCAAACTTCACAACAATAAGCATGTGGTTTGGAGTATTTCATTATAATTGAAAAACCTCAAGAACAATAAAAATAATGAATTAAGAAAACAAAATAGCAAAAAATAAAAACATAGCATGAAAATTACATATAATTACAAACAAATTAACACAAATACACAAACAATTAGACATTTTCAATGTGTAAGTAACAAATTAAACAAAAAAAAAGACGAGAACTTACTGTGTGGAGTCGGCTGTTGCTCCTGCGAGGAAGGGAGCTACATCAGCGGTGGGGAACGGAGGAGTGGAGGCGCACTGGACGGCGGGACCGGAGGTGTAGAGGCGCACCGGACCGGAGGAGTGGTAGCAAGCCAACAGCAACAGTAGATCGAAAGAGAGGAGAAGAGGAGTTAGTGTTTTCGAAGGAGGGGCGAATGTCGAGTAATTTTTTTTGAGGAAATGTTGAGTAATCGAGTGAGTAAAGCAAAGTATATTGTTATTCACTTATTTGTTATTCATTTCCCAAAAAAACAATTTTTAAAAAAATTACCGAGTCGCCGATCTAGACCACCGGGTTTTACCCAGATCGGACCGGTGACCCGGAATCCCAAATTTCTAAGGACCGAGACCAAATCGGTGGTACAGGTCTGGTCCGGTCTCGGTCCAAACCGGTCCCAATTTCGGTCTGAACCGGTTCATGAACAACCCTATTTGTGAGCATCTTGCTAATAAATCCACATCAAATTGGTATCAGAGCCTGTGATTCTTTGGGGTTAGTGTTTTCTCATAGGGTTATCTGATCAACTATCTAGAAGTTTTGATTCGCAAATTTCTAGGTTCTTCTATAACTTTTCCAGATTTTTACGCAACATGGCAAGCTTCGTTCTCCTTCGTTTCTTAAGCTTTTTAGGTGATTCATTTTTCGAAATTGGAAATTTTTTTTCTACTTTATGCATGCAAATTTTGAGAAATTTTTAAGATTGTTTGCTATTTGGTTCGGATCTTTTATTCTAAAGTGGTCAAATTTGGAATAGTTTTGCGCAGTTTGAGGTAAAAGTTAAATTGTGATTACTTAACTTTGAATTTGCACACAAAATTTTGATCGAGTTTTCAAGAGATATACAGGGGGAACTTCTATGAAAAATTTCAGCTGAAAGGGAGTTGAATTGGTTTAGATTTTATTTTGACAAAACAAACAATTTTGGGCGCAACATGTTTGGGTTATGTACGTCCTTTGAATATTTGCTAGGGTTTTGAGGAGTTTCGTGCAAGATGGAACAAGATTATGGAAAGAATGTCAAAATCTATGATCTACCAGATTTTGATGGAATTTCAAACCTAACAAGGTTCTTGATTGGGTAAGAAAACTTGATCGCTTCTTTGAATTTAATTATTTTAATGATCTAAAAAGTTTCAAAGTTGCAAAAAGAATATTGACTAAACATGCATCTCATTGGTACGAGAATGTGAAACAAATAAGGTAAAGAAAGGATAAATCTATAATCAAATCATGGGTTAAATTGAAATCTAAAATTATTAAAGAGTTTGATCACAAAAGCTACATAAAGATGTATGTCAAGTGTCAACTGTAGTCCAAGGAAGTATGAGCGCCAAAGAATATATTGAAGAATTTTAAAGGTTATCATATTTATGTCATATTGAAGAAAGGGAACAAAAAAAAAGACGGGTCATTTTCAAAGGGGTTTACATACGAATATCTCTCAAAAGTTTCATCTTTATGATTTTGATTATATGTGTTATAAAGCTTTGAAAATTGAGAACCGTAAAAAAAACGAATCAAGAACAAGAAGAAATTGAAAATTTGAAAATGATGGATAGTTCTCGAGTCCTTTATCATCTTGATAAGGGCAATAAGTAGTCGTTACAAGCTATTAACATTTTGTTAGTTATTTAGTGTGATGACAAGTTGTTACAAGGTAGTTAGGGTTAGGATTTTTAACTCATCTAATCAGTAGCTTAGCTAGAACTTGTTGTATAATCTAGCTTGCTTTATAAATACCTTGATTCCTATGTAATTAGACATCAATAAATATAAAAATCCCAACACTTCCTTCTTCTTCTCTTCTTCCCTCTTTCCTTCTCCTATTTCTTCTAGTCCTTCCTTATTCTTCTGAGATCTTAATGAAATTGGTCTAATTAGATTGCTTCTTGAGTTATTCATATAACTCCCATATCATTTGGTATGTTATGGTCCATTGCAAGGTATGAGACTTGATTCCCACATCGATCATATAGGGGGTTGATGTGGGATTTATATAGGACTATGGGCTCTCCTTCTCTTGAGCTAGCTTTTGGGAAGGATCTCTTATGGTCCTGCATCAATGGTATCAGAGCCGGCCACACTGCTCGCTTGCATCCACATGTAACCAATGGAGGTGACGCCGGTGCTCGTCTGGAGCTAGGAACCTTCTCTCTCTTCTGACTTGTCTCTCTTACTTTTGCCTAACGCACATCCTGCCACATGAGGGTATGTGGCTGCAAAGTGGGGTGGTATGTTATGATCCATTGAAAGGTATGGGACTTGAGTCCCACATCGATCTTATGGGGGGTTGATATGGGATTTATATAGGATTATGAGCTCTCCTTCCCTTGAGCTAGCTTTTGGGAAGGCTCTCTTATGGTCTTGTATCACATCTTCATGAATTTAACCTCATGTACGTTAGGAATAGAAAATAATGTTCTATCATCTAATAGTGGAGAGACAATACAAGATATATTGTATGTGCTACTGAAGAAAGTGCCCAAACAAGATATGGGTAAGGTTGAAACTTTGGATTCTACAAGTGATATATCTTTGAGTTTTGATGCGTATGATGAGCTTGTACAAGAAGAATCGATTGCTCATAATAGTTAAACCATCGAAGAAAAAAATGGTTAGTACCATCATCAACACTGTCAAAATCGAAATAGAAGAATCTACTACAAAGCACTATTCCATTCCTTTCGGTAATGATAAAATTTCACCTCCCAGAAAACCTAACCATTCTATTTCATGTCCATATATTGAAAACTATGTTCATGAGAATGAAAAAAAAAATTATCCATGATTTTAGCCACAAAACATGACATAGCACAAAAGATGGATCTACGAATTAACTCTTCTCAATTTCAAATCTTTGAAAGATGGAAAGAACTTTTACAAAATAAGGAGGAGGATTCATTGGCTTATAATTGGAAGTTGCCACTTCACGGATACAACTCGTCCATTGTTATTGTTGTTGAAACACATGTTCGAGAACCTACAATTCTACCTCACACTGCTTTGGAGTGTCGCATATGGATGGTCGCATGGTTCACTACAACAAATCTTGAGACAAGTTTTTTCAAGAAGAGGAGAATGATCTAGTTAGGGATTAGATCATAATTATTAGCTTTATTTGATTATTATTGTCGGATAAAATCAGATTATATCCATAGATATAGATAATAATTGTTTGTTAGAAGTCGATTAGGATATTTGAAGTTGTTAGTAGTCGGCTAGGATATTTTCATTTTGTTAGAAATTAGTTAAGATATTTTCAGAATATTAGTTTGTTAGGATATAATTAGTTATTAGATAAATATTTTTAGTTGTTACATGGATATGATTTAATTTAATATCTTATCCTAGGTGATTTTGTACTATAAATATGGGACGAATCAGTTAATAAAATTCAGCTTTCAGTTTGCATAAAAATGATCTTTCTTTGGTAATTCAAAGAAAAACCTTGTGAGTTCTGTGGTTGGTACGAGAATTCATTTGATTAACTACTTAGACGATTGTTCCTTTTAGGAGCTAGTTGCTCTTTGGGAGTTAAGATCTTTTAAATCCTTTAGTTGGTTCGGGGTTTTAAAGTTAAAATTTTCATTCGTTTTGTTCCCATTCTTAGGGAAATATCATCTGTTCGCGTGTTACTTGTGGAATTCAAGGGTTTTGTGAGCATCTTGCTGATAAATCTACAACAATCATATAAAAGAAAAAAATTACACAAATTACTTAATAATAATCTACACGTTGCACCAAATCTAACAAGATCTCACATGATTGTGTTTCCTTACATATAAAATTATAAGTCACAAATTTAATTCAAAAAACAACAATAGTAAATATTGTCACATAGGATGTGACTATAAAGAATGGAAGTAGTATAATACCTTACCTAGATTGAAAATTTTGCACAAAACTACCTAAATTATGAAAATCTTTGTTAACCACTACATTCTAATGTTGACTTGCATTTTTCAACCATTTATCCCCACTTACTGGTGATGTGACTCCTATATTCTTTTTAATTCTTCTATGTTTTCCCTTTTCCCTCCATTTAACCTATGTCTCAAACAAAAATATAAACTAAATATTGAGATACCGGTAATCTATTATATTAAAAGAATATATCTGTTAGTAACCACCCTCACATCTCACAAAAATCACTCCCTCCAATTTTACTTTCCACATATCACTTCCCTCCAACTAACTTCACCCCATATTTAATTTTTAAAAAATAATTTAAGAAAGCTTCTCCCCATATTTATTTGCATAAAAAATAAATTACAAAATAAATTCTACAATCAAAAAACATGAAGTATAGATTTATTTTGACAAGGAAGTTAATTTTTTATTGAAAAAATAAGAATTAACACACAACGGAATACTTGACCTGAATTTTGTTTTAGCCTCCAAAATAGGAATTAAAAAAAAGTAGTAAAACCATCACCACGTTTATGTAACTCAAATGATCTAATGAAAATTGGAAAAATAAAACAAATAAAATTATAAAAACATACAATTCAATGCATGAATGAATTATTTCACAAGTGCAATTCTAGAAACTAACTAGCAATGTTTATCCATTTTAAATCAATATTTATGAATTTCTAATGTTTTGGGTAACAAGCAATAAGAGGTTTGTTTACGAAATATTTAAAATATAAAAACAAAACATCATGATGATAAAACTCTTTATATTAGCCCTCATACAACATCGTTTTACCCTATTTAGAATTATCCAATCATGTTATTTATTTTTGGTTTTTTTGTCCAAAACTACCTTACTTACACACTTTTTTGCAAAATACTACCTACATTAGAAAACCTTAGACATAACTACCTTTAATTCGCGTTTTCTCGTTGACTACTACCTTTGACAGTTTTCCGGCGTTGACTAATGGTTTTCGATAAGTAAAAATCACGTGTGCTGCATGTGAGTGGTTTTGTGGCCAAAATTTCGATTTTCCCTCCAATTTTCCTTGCCATTAATGCTGTCACCCAAAACTCATTTCCCTCCCTTTTTTCCCCATTTAACCCCTCATGCTTCTCTATTTAATTACAACTTATATCTTTTGTCATTCCTCAATTACTCAACCCTTGTTTCTCTCATTTTCTGGTTTTCTGGTCTGTCTTCTTTCTCCCTCTATCTTTATATTTTTTTTTCTTGCCATTTTTCATTCTTTGATGTCTTTGTTTTTCTTGTTAATTTCAGCTTTGACTCATTTGTTGTTTCTTTGTGGTTATAATTTTTTTTAATAGACAATGTRTCAAGGCAGTCATGGCAGTGGSTATGGACCAAGGGACATGATTTGCGGTTMTGGTATTCRAGTAGCTAGGCTGCAATCTTGGACRYAAAACAAWCATGGAAGACGCTTCATCAAATGCAAGATGACTCCTTTTGGTAAGAAGGACAGCAAATTGGGGTGTGGATTATGGAAATGGATTGATGAAGATATTGTTCCTTGGCAAAGGGATGTTACTAATCAATTGTTGGATGAAAATAGGGCTTTAAAAGCAGAAGTTGAGTTTTTGAAGGAGAAATTGGACTCAATCTCCACTGAATTGAACAATRAGTTGGGTGGAAAAAACCAAACTTTGGCTGGTTATATGAAGGGCATCAAGTTTCCAATTGTTGTTGTTGTTGTCATTGTTGCTGCTTTGGTGAAGTTTGTAGTTTAGGTTAGGGGGGTTTTAGTATTTTGTGGGACATAATAATTGGGGTTTTTTTAGTGGTAGTTTAATGTTGTATTTTGATCAGTGATGCCTTATAATTAGTGTTGAATGTTGGATTGTAAAATTGTAACATTTTGTAATGAAATATGGGCACTTATTAATGAAGCAAATATATGGCATTTTCAAGCTAAGGCATTTTCAATATAAGGCAATATATGCCATTTTCAATACATACTACAATTTAGCCAATTATAAGGCTTAACAAAATTACTTGACAAAACRGACACAGTAGCCAATTATAAGGCTTATCAAAATGCAATATTATACTAATTGCTTAGCCAACAAAACCGACACAGTACACCACGCACAACTTAGCCAATATAAGGCATTTTAAATACATACCATATACTAATTGCTTAACAAAATGCCTTGCTTTAAGTACCAAAAAAGCTTAACAAAATGCATCCAATTTGTTATCATAGTACCAAAAACAATTATTTGACCAAAATACACTTAATTGTAGGAAATTGTCTTAGTTAAGTGAAATGCAACTAGCTTGTGATTGTTCTGGTGCTGTTGCTGGTTGTGATTGTTGTGTTGCTTCTGCTGCTGTTGTTTGCTGTGATGTGGCAGCTTGTGAGTGTTGTGTTGAGGCTGGTTTTGTTGCTTTCTTCTTTCTTTTTTTCTTCTTCTCTTGATTTTGTACCACTGGATCAATAGACTTTGGTCTGCCACCCTTGTTTTTTGGCCTTTGTTCTTTCTCCTTTGCTGGATTCTTGCACTTGTTTGCCCTATGTCCTGGCTGGCCACAATGAGAGCACTTTCTCTTCTTCTTTTCATTCCCTTCTCCAGCTTCTTTCTTTCTTTTTTTTTCTCACTTGGTCTGCCTGGCATTACCTCGATTGCAGGTGGTTCTGGTTGTGGAAGATCTGCTTTTTCCCACTGAGACTGGCATGGCATAGCATGGAAGGCTGGAGCATAAGTGGCCTTATAAGCACCTAGATGATATGCATCATGTATGTACTCCTCATAATCCCAGCCCTTCTTTTCAATACAAGCCAGTGCATGGCAACATGGGATTCCCATGAGCTCCCACCTATAACAGCCACACTTTCTCTCCTTCAGGTCAACCACAAAGCTTTCACCATCATAGTCAACCTCAAACTCATATACATCAGCTTGATTCACCACACAGGTCCTCCACAAGCAACTCCAAAAACCAGCTCCATGTGTCTGTATTTTCGACCTCCACAATAGCCCAAGCAACGGGGAAGATGTTGTTGTTCCCATCTTTTCCCACTTRAGTTAGCAAAATGCCTAGATAGGGACCCCTCAAATGACATCCATCAACACCCAAGATTGGCCTACAACCAGCCATGTAGCCCTCTTTGCAAGGTTGTAAGCAAACATACATCCTTTGAAAAAGGGGAGGTGGCCTCTCAATCCCCTCAACCTTAACATTGGCAGTGGTGCCCTGGTTGTATTTCCTCAAAGTTAGGACATAGTCCCAAACCCTCTTATACTYCTCAAATGCATCCCCATAAATGATGTAAAAGGCCCTTTGCCTAGCTTGATAGCATTTGTGGTACTTGACTTCTACACCCAAGTCCCTCCTAACCTTGGCTACAAAAGCCTTCAATTTCCATGTGGGATTATCCCTCCAATCCTCCAAATATTTTTCAGTCAAATAAGCAGAGGTAACCTTAGTGTTCTTACTCTGAAACCCACAAGCATGTTTCAAATTCATTGACCTAATCACCAAAGTATTCTCCCCCTTCAACACCTTACAATGAATTCTAAACCTGCACCTTTTTTTAGATTTACAAGTACACTGACCTAACTTACCCCTCTTAGTTATCCAACTGCAATCATCAACATTCTCACCCCACAAATCATCATCACTGTCATCCTCAAAATCTGCCTCACTCAAGTCCACATCATTGTCATCATCTCCATCACTAGACTATAACTCAAGATCCAACAAATTTTGGGGATTTTCTGAGGTTTCAAGGTTATCAGGTTGCTTTGAGGCAGAGAGTTTGTTAGAGGGAGAGAGTTTTGTAGATTTGGTTTTGGGTAAGGGTATTTGTTGTGGTTGTTGGTTTTCTTTATTTAACCCTAAAGTGCTCCCATGTGATGGTCCCCCACTAATGCTTACTGACTCAACTATATTCTTATTCAAATGAGATGGCCCATGTACTTTAAACTTTGAATTTCATGCAGTAGATTCCTCYTCACAATCACCATGAGTCATATATAAATGATAGTAACCATCCTCCTCTGGACTACCTAAAAACTCAGGAATATCCTTATCACACTTAATTTCTTTCCTACCTGCAAACAAAGAGAAACCAAATCTCCTAAACCAAATTCTTCCAAGATCAGAGTACCCCAAATCCTTTACCCATCCCACAATCTCAAAGAAATAGACCTCTTCCTCATTCAAGTGTAAACTCAAACCCCCACCCTCATAAGTTGTCTTCCACTTTTTGTTGACAAAATGTCCACCATGATACAATCTAATGTTAATTCGATCCATGAAGTAATAAACAGGAAAATCACAACCGTGGAACCTATACACACAAAAGCAACAATTCTATTTTCAGTTACATTTAAACTACAATTAAACCCACTGACATGCTACTCACAGCCACAATTATACCATCAAGAACTCAACTTTTCCATCATCATCATACAATTAACACCAAAAAAAAATACTCAACTGCACATTTAAAACCAAAATTCGACAACAAACATCAAACAATAACAAAAAAACAGACACAAAAAAAAACAACAAATTCAAAATAAAAGAGCAATTACCTGTCCTTATAAACAATTCGCCACTTCACCGCTTTTTTAGACACCTTCACCATAGCAATGGCAGCAGCAAATTACAGCACTGAGATCGAATTTGGCAACGAAAATTAGGTTAAAAATTTGCTCGTAATATGAGACGCAAATTGGGAATTAAGAAATGAAAAATGAAAGAAATTCACAAATTTAAACTTACCCCAACATTTTTCCAAATTAAATTGAAGCAATTAATGTTTTGCAATGATGAAGATTAAGAGTTACTGTGCTTTGTGAGAGAAGTGAGAGAGAAAGGAAAAAAATAAAAAAGTGGAATTTGGTTGTGTCGGTGGGGAAAAGAGTAAATGGGGAAAAAAATTACAAAATGCAAAAACAAACCACTCACGTGCAGCACACGTGATTTTTACTTATCGGAAAACATTAGTCAACGCCGGAAAATTGTCAAAGGTAGTAGTCAACGAGAAAACGCGAATTAAAGGTAGTTATATCTAAYGTTTTTTAATGTAGGTAGTATTTTGCAAAAAAGTGTGTAACTAAGATAGTTTTGGACAAAAGAACCTTTATTCTTCCGTGCTATTGTAGCCTTGTAGGAGTAAAATCTAGTATTTATTTATAGCAAAGTAAGATCTTAGATGAAATCTATTGCATATACATACGCAATATGATGGGTTGATGGGTTGGCTGATTCAAAGTGTAAGATTGTCACCAACTCACCAAACTGAGTAATTCTCTTGCAATTTCATTCCAGCTACCCTTTTGCACATGATTATACTTCGTATTATATTATAGATACGGTGTAAATAGGATAAAACTTCCGCTACCGTAATTGACTTAGCATACGGCATATAGTATAGAAAAACAAAAACAATACAAAAGATTAGTTAAATGGTCTAGGCCCCATTCGACATCATTTTTCATTTTCAGTTTTGAAAAATTAAAAATGCAAAAATAGAAATTATTTGGACTTTTCTTTCGTTACTTTTCAAAATTATCATGATTTTAAAAATATTAATTAAATTCTAATCTCTTATACGGAATAATAATGAAATGGAAAAATTGCCAACAAGTACCCACTTTTTTTCCAACTTTGAAAACAACTATCCACTTTTTTTAAAGGCAACACTCCCCCTCCTATTTCAGGTGAAATAAAACCACCAAAACGACGTGGGCCCACGACACTAGTGTTTTCCGACCACCCCTCACGGAATGCTGAAATGACCCTTATCCCGTCCATTTATTTATTTCTTTTTCTTTTCTTCTTCTTCTGTTCTTCTTTCTCTTTCTTTCTTCTGATTCTTTAACACACCTCTCTCCTCTCATCTCAACTTTATCATATCAAGCATATCACATTGTAACTTCTTTGTTAATTAAAACAACAAATTCAAAATTAAATCCAATTTAACAAACCCCAAACACAAACCAAAGCAGCGCAATCAACGACACACACAACATTTTCTCTCTTTGCTCCGACGAACAAGCACTGACGTATCCATTCTGGCCTTCCGACCAGTCAAGACACCGCCACCAGCGTCCCGCCGAAGCGACAGTTTGTTACAGATTGCAGCCA
Source organism: Bassia scoparia (assembly GCA_008642245.1). Classification (NCBI taxonomy): domain Eukaryota; kingdom Viridiplantae; phylum Streptophyta; class Magnoliopsida; order Caryophyllales; family Amaranthaceae; genus Bassia; species Bassia scoparia. The sequence continues at coordinate 75,107 of SNQN01000522.1, forward strand.
CCCGACAACTTTCTCCTCGGCTCGCGCGCAACGCATCCCCAGCGACACGCGCCGCCCGGCTCCATTAATTACTTACCTCATCCATGACCTCATCTTTGTCTCCATTAATATAATTAACTGATATTACCAAAGCCTATTACATACGAGTATTATAGACACTTGTATAATTAGCACACCTTGAGCTATTTATTCCACATACAACCAATAAAATCCAAACCATAAATGTGCTACTAACAAATGGAGTGCCTAGGCGGCCAGAGCTGGTGTTAATCCCGCACTCCAGGAGGGCCACCTGAGTCGTTGCTCAAAGCTTGCCAAACTCATCCTCCGCTGATACCATTGCACTACAGTGTGGTTGCCACTTGTTAGCTGTTTACTTCCTTGCAAATACTTCGTATCAGAAATTTGCTAATTAACTAGATTCAAGGCAATAATAGTAATAGATTTCTGGGATAATATATATGTATCAATTGAATTTTGCATTCTAAGTTTGAGAGTAAAATTTGCGAGTGATTGTGAGATTTTAAGGTGAAATTGAGTTTTAATGAGTGCGCGATGACATGAGAGATGATAGAAGAGAGAGAGTGAAAGAATCGACACAATGCGATTACGGTTTGAATCAGCAATCAGAATGAGGATGACATGCAGTGATCACAATCAGAATCAGGAAGATTAGGGTTTTTTTCGAAGGTTACAATGGCCGAAATTGCGGGAAATTGTAATGAAGTTTTGAAACATGATTAGTGGAGGATTAGTGGAGTAAGGATTAACAATGAGCAATGTTGAGATAGAGAGCGAGAGAGAGAGTATAAAGAAATCAGAAGAAGAAAGAGAAGAAGAAGAGAAGAAGAAAAGAAGAAAGAAAATAAATAAATGGAGGGCAATAAGGGTCATTCAGCATTCCGGGTAGGGTTTGCCGGGAAAACAGGTGTTGTGGGCCCCACGTGCTTTTGGTGTTTATTTCACCTGAAATCAGGAAGGTGTAGTGGTTCGCAAACTTTATAAAAAACGTGGGTAGTTGTTTTCAAAAAAAAAAAAAAAAGTGGGTAGTTGTTTTCACAAGTTGGAAAAAAATGTGGTAGTTGTTGTTCCTAATGAAGTATAATACTTCTCATTATTTGAGTAACTTCTCATCATTTTTTTTTTATGCGAACTTCTCATGATTTTTAAGAACAAAAAAAACCAAAAGTGGTGTCAACATACGAGAATTGATAAATAACAAGCAGCAATTGAAAAATCGCAAGGGCAAAATGGTAATTTCCAGCCCTTTTTTTTTAATTTTTCAATATTAAAAAAGCAGTTTTTATTTCCAAAAAAAAGGATATGGACCAATCAAAATTCAACACATGGTAGTAAGAGCACTCGGGTACCTCAAAAAACACAAAAAAAAAACAAAAAAACTCGCTCGACAATGTTCGCTATTATATGGACAATATTTGTAGCTCTTTATACAATATTTTAAAGTCTCTGGACAATGTTTCTGAGCTAAGTGCAAAATAGCGATTTATCAATCTCAGCTATTGAATGATACTTTCTCGTCAAGATACTGCATTATTCGTACAATTCAACAAGAACATTTTTGTCTTCTTATCAGTTTGATCAATAATAAGAATTGATCAATTTATTAAACTTTATTATCTTGCCATGCTAAACAAATCTAAGTTTTACTTTTATGGTATATCTGGATTTTAGAATTTCATTCGAAATTCTGGGATTTACACAGCTATATTGTTTGAATGTTCAAGAATTTCAAAAGAAAAATTGCCCTTTTCCACCTTTCCTTATACAGATTTTGTAAAATTTCACCGTTTGATTTTTTTTATTTTTCCATCTTTTGTTTGCAAAATGTTACAAACTCCCACCTCTAACCAGAAAACTTAACAGATCAGTTATTTTTGGGCCCCACTTCCTCTTTTCTCTTCTTGCTCCCTAAACACCTCCATTTCCACTCCTCTTCTTTTCTCAAACTTCATTATTGCTCCCAATTTTGGCTCTAACAAACTCCAAAAATACCTCACCTCCCTCGACATTCATTAAATTGGTATTCATTTGTTCAATAATTAGCCTAGTTTGCATAAACCCATAACAATTTTCAATTAAAGATTAAAGCTTTAACAAACTTCAAAGATAAATTTAACCCAAATAGCACAAACATCCCATTACAAAGCAATCAGACAAACCTAGAAAACATTATTCGAAAACAGCAAATTAAATTGAAAAGCAAAAAACAATTACCTCAACCATTTCAATTTTTCCGGTAGAACCAAACAAACCAGCAAGTTGAAGGGAAGATTAAATTTCAGGTAAAAATCCCATTTAATTAGCAAATATTTTCCTCATTTGCGTTTCGTTTTCAAACAATCTAAATTAGGGTTTGCTATGCTGTGTGTTTTGTGCTAGGATGGGTGATAATGGAGTGAATTTAGATGTAGGTGAGTGAAAGCAAGAGGAAGAAGAAAGGAGAAGGCAGTGAGTTGTAAGAACATGTGCAATGGCTTACTCAAAAGGTTCCCCAAATTGAAGTAGGTCCCTATATGAGTAAGCCAACCATTGTAGGAAGTTACCGATAAATAAGGGAGGTAAATAAAATGAGGGAGTGGTAAGTTAAATGGGAAGCTTACCAAAGGTTGGTTGAGGATTTGGCTTGAGTTGAAAGAAGCAAAAGCATGGAAATTACAATAATACCCCCAACATTAACGGATCTGTTAAGTTTTAGCCGTTAGGGGTGAGAGTTTGTAACATTTTGCAAAGAAAAGGTGGGAAAATACAAAAAAAATTCAAAAGTTGGGAATTTACAAAATCTGTATAAGAAAAGGTGGGAAAGGGCAATTTTTCCAATTTCAAATGAGAAATTTACCCAAATTCTACAATTAACATAATAAGCCATGAAAATAAGGATTTCATATGATAAGGTAAATCATGTCATTTGAAATACTCCCACCGTTTTTTATTAGATGTTCAATGCCAATTTGACACGATGTTTAAGAGTTGATTGAGTTAGATAAAATAGATGGGTAAGTTAAAGTAAAAGGTTGAGTAAGTTAGGTAAAAGAGTAAATGTGTCACTGAAATTTTTCGGGAAAAAATAATTTTGTGTGAATAGATTGGGTAAAGTAATGAAAGTTGACTTTATAAAGGGGTAATTCATTAATGTTTATTTAAAATAAATATTTTCAGATTGGTTTGGAACAATTGATTGAAGATTTCCTAAAATGGAAAGTGCAACAATTAAAAAAACGAAAGGAGTGCTTAAATTTCATAATTCAAATGATACATTTGAAATAAAATCTATCTCTTCAAAGTTCAAACACAACTTTATTGTGATTAAAGTTATGTCAAAGATTAACCCTCCCAGTAAATTGTTTCATTTAAGGATACTTCAGAATGGCAAAGACCGTACACCAAGTCAACTATTTAAGATGCTACGACGACTACGATTTCATAATTACATAATTAATCACAATGCACATTAATTAATCAGAAGGTATTGTATGCATCGGATGTACAATAAATTTATTGTGCATCAAGCATATAGTGACTCTTTATATCAATATAGTGACCCTTTATATCAATATAGTGACCAATTTCACTTTACATCAATATAGTGATAAAAAATAAGGGTCACTATATTGATAAAAAAGGTTACTATATTAACGAAAAGGGTCACTATAATCTGATGCACAGTAAATTTATTGTGCATCCGATGTACCTAATACTTTGTCTTAATTAATTACTTAATTAGCACAAGATGATGGTTGAATGGAACTGCAATTTGCACATTATAATTTATATTATAACATAATTGATTTCGTAAGAGAAAAGATGCTCAACAAAGTTAACAACTACTCCCTCAATCCAAGCGAGGTTTAACCAAACTAGAATGGAGGGAGTAGTATTGTTTATTGAATTTACTGCATATATGTATTAATTTATTGAGTCAACGAGTTGTTGCATGAATAATATTTTCAATATTCGGCAAAGTTCTATTAATACCGTGCACTAGCTTAGCTTAATGGATCGTATCATTAAATAAACTCATTGCAACTCTTATTTCTCTTTGCTAATTAAGGGGGATAATACTCATTAGTTGCTTCAATTCTACATTTTTTTAAAAAAAAAAAATTTTGCGAGTTCAATTCTACATTTGTTGCATCACAATAATACGTGACATAATGGCCAAGAAGGTACTTTCTACATTTTTAGGCTAAAAAAAAAAGTGGGAGTTCAAGTATATCTCAAAGATATACAAAATTTGCATATTCAATGATAATGTTGTAATTATGGAGAAAGTAAAGTTGTTTTTTAATGTCAATATTGTAATTATTAAGTAATTTTATTTTCTACATAATTACAATATTGCTATTGGATATGRAAATTTTGTACTCCCTTCGTTATGTCTTACTTGAAACAATTGACATTATTTATTAAAGGTAATTGTTTCAAGTAAAAAGTAACGGATGGAGTATATATTTGAGATATACTATTAGAAATTGCCCGAAAAACTCTTGCGTATCATCGGCCTTTGCAGCTTTTCAGGCTCAAGAAGATAGTTTCGACTCTCAATTACACTTGTAATTTGGTTTTGATGAAATTTCTCCGTTTCGCTAATGTTTTATCGTTTCCTAATGCAGAGAACAGTTTTGAAAGTCCCCATTACATGCAAGAAGTGTCAAACTGATARAATGAAAGCTGTAGCTAAACTCGATGGTACGTACCTTATATAAACTCTCCCTAATCATATCGAAATATAATGTTCCACATTGTTCCAAAACTTGATCATTCTAATGAAAGTCATCCTTATTATTGGTGTAATGGTTTGTTGTTTAAATTTGTACAAACAGGTATTGAGAAGATGGAAATAGATGTAAACAAGGGAACACTGACCATAATTGGAGAAATCGAGCCAGTTCCGATTTTCAAGAACCTCAAGAAGATCGGCAAACAACCTGAGATAATAAGCGTTGGACCACCTCGCCCTAAATGTCCTGTTTATTGTACTTGCACCTCGTGTCGTCCTCACGTCATCGAATGTACTCCTCCTCCATATAGTTTCCCCTACTACTACAACAACAACCACCATTTCGTTTCGTACGACACCAGGCCCTGTGAGTTTGTCGCGGTGCAGTATCCTCCTCCCTACAATGGTTAGGGCCAGTGTACCATCACTTGATGAGGTCTTCATCGTGTTACCAAAGCAAATGTACTAAAGACTCTTCATTAAATTATGTACTARAATGGAAAATTTGTCAACAACTACCTACTTTTTGTTCAATTTTGAAAACAACTYCACAKTTTTTTTGTTTTTTTAAACAACTATCCACTTTTTYTGTAAAATTATGAACCACGACCTCTTAACAGATTTAAGCTAACACCGTTAACTCTCTTCCTTCCAACCACCACGAACCACCCTCCCGTCACCTCCCCTCATTACTGTCACCTCCCTCCACTGCCCTAACCTACTGTCACCGTCCTTGCCACTGCACCTCCATTTCCCTTCCCCCTCCCCTGCAGCACCCCTCCCCTTCGAAGCCCCCCAACACCATGAGCCCAACCAGCAGCCCCCCAATTCACCACCCAGTTTGCCCCCCCAACACCACGCCCTCGCCGCCACCCACTGGCCAATTCGTCTCACCCATTCCATCCAATTTCACCCTTTAATTCCCCCAAAACAATCAATTTGAAAGCCTAAAATTCGCAACCCTCAAATCTCCAATCAAATTGAATCAATTTTGCAACCCAAGCAATGAATCCCCTATTCGAAATCTTCAATTTTGCAAACCAATTATCCAATTTTGCAATGAAATCCCTAATTCGAAATCCCCAATTTCGAAACRCCTAAATTTCGTGTATTTTTTTMATATCTCCAACTTTAATGAAGAAATCATGTCCAAYAAATGGGTGAAAGGCTAAGAAAAATTCATTTTAAGTTGCGCGACTGGTTGAGTGGTTTTCGTGGAGGTTGTGGCTGTTAAGGGGTGACTTTAGAGGTTGTGGTGGTCGTGGGCTGCTTCCCTATGCTGCGGTGGTGCTGGTGGGGTGCTCCGGTGGACGGCGGTGGTCGGTCGTAGGTGGCAYCGGTGAGGGAAGGTGGCGGGAGGGTGGTTCGTGGTGGTTGGAAGGAAGAGAGTTAACGGTGTTAACTTAAAACCGTTAAGAGGTCGTGGTTCACAAACTTTACAAAAAAAAATGTAATTGTTTTAAAAAAAATAAAAAGTAGATAATTGTTTTCAAAGTTGAACAAAAAGTGGATAGTTGCTGATAAATTTTCCAAATTTTTAATGCATATAGTACTCTCTATATATACAAATGATGGTTGAATACGTCAGTTACAGTAAAAATGATGTGCAAAGTTGGAGTTGTTTAAGGCATTGTATAAGAATAGGTCTGGAATTCGTCGTTTACGTGGAAAGCTTGAAAAAATCGTACGTGTTCAAAGTCAAGAAGCTATAACTTAGCTTGCAAGTGTATGCAATGGTTAACAATAATATTAATATTTTGTAAATGTCTTTTCAGTTTCGAAATTTCACTATTTTACCAGCAAATTAACAGGCAATTCCTAATTCATCTCAGTGATTTTTGAGTGGTACAAATCTCGTGGAATTTTGGTAATTAATGTGAACTTTTTTGAGAAGGAAATATCAAAATGATAATGATTTATTACGAAAATGATACTAGATTTGCATCAATTATAAATCACAAAGATGAACTAGGCATTTCCCCGAATTAGCAATGTCAACAATGATTATTGAATAGTGCTAAAGAAATTAGCTGAGATAAAGTATGGTAAAGAGTTTGAAAATAAATATAGTAAAAGTTTTTTTTTTTCCTGAACTTTATCAGAGATTTTCTCACATTGAATTGCCTGCTGCAGCCTTAATTTCATGGGGTGAGGAAAGATTAGATTTTTGTAGTAGAAAAGCTAAGGATAAAAGATAATTTTTTTTAATCAAAATGTAGTTGATCGAAGTTTGGAGAGCTCACAAGTTTCAGACGTTGCATTCATGCCAGTTTGTTTAGAAACTCAGCTTCTTGACTCTGGGCAAGCATTCAGGCAATGYAAAAATTGAACCCCAAAGYTTAAACCAGGAATAATAAGTCCCTCTATATAGAAGACCTATAGATGTTTGAATGCGAAAAGTGAGATGATTATCGTAATCAGTGATGCAAACACAGAGACACAGACACTCCAGCAGTGGACGTTTTGAAAATAAGWTTTTCTTGTGTCATTTCCTTTAATCATTCGAATTGCCAAGTTTGTGAAATCATCAAATTGCAGTCTGCAGATGCATAASGCACGTAAAGCCCTTGAATGTTGGAGGAAGAGAGATGACATTGTCATTGCATCGAAAAACTGATAAATGTGTCAAGGACATGCAAGTGAACAAACAGGCAACTCTTTATTAACATTTGCACGAACATAATGAATCCACTGACAGATTGTGCCTGTTTGTTTGCTTAACAGCAATTGCTGGTCATACTCAAAACCTCTAAACTGGAAGCACATCAACCTATACATCACATACACAAAAACTTTTAAATTACAAAAAACATCGACTCATTTTGACAATCCTGGGAGATTAAACAAAACAGCCATGCTATTTTTTGTCACATTCAACTAAGGTTTTCTGGAAATAATAATCCTTCTCATTGCTTAGACTAAAAATGCTGCACACTAAATTTCCACTCTTCTTTAACTGGATCATAGGAGACAAACTCTGCACCCTGCTTTTCCGTCACCTTCTTCAGCTTCTCAGTGAAATTGTCAACCATCTTCCCATTGGTGTATTGCTTTCCAGTTTTCCTGTCAATGCATTTGATGTTGAGGAGAYTCACTTCAGCTGCCTTGTTAAGGCCTTGTCCAACTGGAGGCTTCTTACTATCTTCGTCATACACTATCACCGCTCGATTATTGAAGTGAACGAGGACYTCAAGATCAAGTCCACGTACATCTGTCTCTCCAGAAAACTTCACCCAACCATAGCCATGTCGTCCCACCACAAAGTCCTTTACATGGCAGCAAAATCCTGGATTAGAGCTTTCAATAGATACTAACTTCTCGATTTTGGGCTCTGTGTAATAGTCAGAACGTTGAAGCTTTGGAATCCATTGCTCATTCACTTCTTTCGCCTTGTCCTCAGTTTCACAAAAGTGATCACTGAGAGAGTTGGGTGAGAAACTGCTGATTTGGTTTTTCTTAGTATCTTCTGTAACTAAAAAGTTAGAAGAAATAAACAAGGTCATTTGTCATAATACTCATAAATATAAGCACAACATAATTATAGATAGAAARTAGTATAKTGTCCGTGTGATGCACGGCTTATAAAACTARTTTTTATTACTTTGAGGATTACGAAATAAAATAATCTAATAATAGGAGTGGGGTAAAAAATTATAAATATAAATTAGACTAATAAAAGTGTAAATAGATCGAAAAGAAGGCGTGCTTTATGGTTTTCATACCTTATTATAAAATAAATTAGCACTTTTATAAAATGGAATAAAATAAAATGAGTACGTACTAATTATAAATTAAGAGCTCACATAAAAATATTAAATATCATTAAATAATTAGATGTATGATAAAGTTAAATATCGTACAATTCGTACCTAGCCAAGTTGGACTTATATAATATATARTGCCTCTGTTCCATGAAGATTCTGTCAGTTACTATTCATACGCTTCCTAATGCATGTTTTGTATCGTTTATATCTTTAGTTACACATTTGAGAAAATTATAACAATTGAATATTAATAATCTATTCATTAATACGAATCAAACAAGACCCCACATGACTATATCTATYACTATACATTGATAATTATTTATAAGATTCTCTTCACTTGTGAATAGTAAAATAAATGGGTGTGGCATGAACTTCATGGAACGGAGGGAGTAATAATAATGACCAATATTTTATTAAAACTCTTAGTGAATGACCATAATGTGACTTGATAATCAAACTAAACTTACACACTTACATTTGCAATTAATATGTCTTTTAATTTATACGTGTAATTTAATAGATCTTTAATATCTTCATATACCCTGTCTCTTATACACATCTAGATGTGTATAAGAGACAGACTGTATTTTATAAAATATATTATGATAATATTGTATTGTATCGTGCGGAATAATAATATTATGATCTCATATGAAATGTCATTACCTAATATTATCAATTTACAATATTCGTATGATGAACTAATTAGTAATAATTATGATTCTTTTGAACTACTTGATACTCGTGCAATGCACGATTTAATTTTTTTTTGTCAAATATTTGTTTTTTTAAAAGTTATTCATAAATATAAATAATTTTTTCGATTCAAAAAAGGTATGTTGTATTATAAATTAGGCACTCAAATCAGTATGATACGTAATTAATTATATGATAAAAATATCYTACAATTCATACCTGACCAAGGTTAAATCTATATATACATGACATACGAATGACCAAAATTTAACGAAAATTTGAGATAATTAATCGAACTGAATGAGTAATTATTTCAATATTGATAATTTTGCACAAATATATAAAATAATTCTATGTAATGGTCAAACTTGCATTACAAAGTACTCTCGATACTTAACTCGAGTTAGACCTATATGTAAGAATTATATGAAATTCAAAATTAACTCAAATCAATGAAAAATTGTGTTCATTATTGATTATTTTACGAATAAAAATGTACCCTTATTTGTAATGGACTAATTTTAACTCGATAAGAATTAAGTTTCCATCATTATGTAACATAAGTTAACTATTATTTGATAAGAAAATAAAATAAACATAATTAATCAATAAAGACATAAGAAAAAGCAAAAATAAAATAAAATGATACTTTTGTTGGCCTGTACTATACGACTTTTTCCAAAATGACCCTAAAATTTTCAACAGCAATAGTTATTAAATTTAGAATGGTGGAATAATTTTTAATGAATGACCACTATATTTTTACTTTTCATACCACAATCATTGTATAGAATTACCAGCTAAATCGAAACAAGTTTGAATAGTGAAAAGATTCATATTCAATTTTCTAAACATGCACTTCGTATGTATGTATGTATGTATGTATGCATGTATGATAAAATGCCTTTAAACTTTCGTTTATAATAGCTTAGGACTACACTGTACAAGGATACAAAACAATAGAGAAAAGAGCAATCTTCTAATACAAGTGTTACCCGGGCTATTACTTTCCTTTTATTATACTATATACCTTCAAATCCTAATCATGTAAAAAATATGTAAGATTTTTCTATCGTGTTAGAATTTAGAAACGTATGTTAATTAGTGATATATTATCTCTATTATATAAGTGAAAGGGGAGAGGAAGATGGTGTCCTCCCTTCAAATATACAAATATGAAATAATTAATATTTTATAACCTAGCTAAATATTTATTATCATTTAAATTCTCCATATTTCATTGAAATTGATTCATGAATATTTTTCTACCAATTTGTTTGAGCGCAAATTTATTTTCTTTTGTTTTATATCATGATGAACAAAAAAAAATGAAAAATACAACGAAACATGTTTATATTTAGAAAAACTTAAAAATAATAGAAAATAAGTATATATTAATGTTTGTTCAAACCAACTAAAATTTCTATGAAGCTAATAAATAACTATCAATTAATTAAGTTTGTTATAAAATTAATATATCATGCACGCATAACGTGTAGAAAGTTCTAGTGCTTATTATTATATCCATATTCAATAGTATATTATTCGCTTAATAGTATTGTTAAATATAATTACTCAATATATATGTTATTAGCAATATATGACGATGACTATTGTGCATATATTCTGACAAGATAACACCAAAAATCTATTATACTATTTTTAATCAAGAATATAATATAATACTCATGCATATTACTATCGTGTAGTGAACATAGTCAATATTAGTATACAGTAAATATAGCATATAATAGCAAAAAAATATTATATCATATCACAACATATATAAAAAAAATATTATAGTGCATATATTTTGACTACATTTTTAGTCAAATTTCATAGTCAATATTAGTATACAATTAATATAGCATATCATAGCAAGAAAATATTATTATCATATAATAGGTAAGAAAAAATTATTACTATATCATAATATATAAAATAAAATATTATAGGATATATATACTATACCATAAGATGAGCAAATCACGGAGTGACAAATGTCATCCCCACGTTGATCCGCTTGTTTTATAGGGTGTGTTTGGTTGTAGCTTATGGGGTAGCTTTTAGAGTTTTGACCAAGTCAAAACTCTATTCAATCTAAATAGCAGTGTTTGGATGAGTAGCGTTTCATGGTAGCTTGTAGCGTTTGAGGTAGAGTTTTGCAAAAGCTACTAATGGTAGCTTTCCGAAGTAGCTTTTCTCAAACGCTACAATTTAACCCTATAATTATAACATTTTTAATAATACACTACTTCAACCGCTACTTATTTTGCCAAACAKTAACAAATTATAATCAACTTCAACCGCTACTAGTRYAVAYCTACATCTATCCGTTACAGCTGACATCTACCTCTACCGTTAACAGCCACCTCTACCGCTAGTTTTTCCAAACATACCCATAGTATAGAATACTAGTTTTTATATACACGRGATGCGTGCTTAAACTTACAAAAATCGCAATTAATGAAAAATGATTATATAATATATAATTAAAATGTTTAAGAAATAGTAATTGCCATTATTATTTCTTTCGGAATAACTTATTAACAATACAATTTATTTTAATTGTAATTATTTTGTAAATAATTTTGACTTGAACTCAAAATATTTTCTCGTATGTTTTAATTCTTGTATAATAATGTTGATAGATTTGAGTTTTGTCACGTCATAAATGTATTATCAATTTTTATTAGAACAATGAAGTTACTAGAATAGAAAAGGAATACTCTAACACATTGATAACTTTTTTTAGTTAAGGGTATTATAGTCTTTTAGGCACATAATTTCATTAAGGGTATTAACGTATTTTAAGAGTGGGACACCATCTTCCTCCCCCTTCCCTTATATAATAGAGATAGATAGACAAAAGTAAATTTAGATTAAAGCATGAAATGAGAAATTAAGAGATAGCATTAAGAAGCAATGGATTTCTTGCGGAATTGAAATCAGCTACATGTACAGTATATWTTAATAACTTCCCTCATATGATAAGAGTTGTGCACCAACATAGACATGATGATAAAAATGGAAAGTATAAATGTAGGAACAATGATCTTCACTAGACTGAAAATTGAATCTATAAAATGTGAATATTGAAAAATAAAACATCAAAGGCAGTTTTGTTGATAAGAAGATARGAGTGTAATACAATAAAGAAGTAAAGCAGGCAATTTTATTTTTATTTTTTAAAAAAATCATTAATTTGAAAAAAAAATTAAAAATAATAAAATCGCCTAGAGGCCCTAGTAGATAATCATCCACCCTTAGAAATGAATCAAAGTTGTTATTGTCACAATGTTACATGATAAGATATGTTTTTTTTTTTTTTTTTTTTTTGAGTCTTCCAAAAACATAAACAACAGTCAATGATGTATAAGGGAGCCCTTTACACAAGTTTAAAAAGTTTCCAAACACTCGTAAAATATCACTGACAAAACAATATCAAAATAGTGCACATGCAGACATGCTCCTCTTTTGCCTTTGTTGGGTGTACAGTGGACTTATACAAAAGATCAGGATAATTTTATGTCATGATAGACTAAACCGGGTTAAAAACTCTCACACGGACATGCTGGTCTCTTGTATGTCATTCTTTCGAAATACACAGATATTGGGTAGGAAAAAACAAGTGAAAATTCCTATGGAAAAACAGTCAAATAATAAAACAGGTACTTAATTAAGCAAGCATGTGTGAAAAAAAAAAAAAAAAAACTAAGAATAGAAGACTTACCTTGCTTAAATTCCACAGCTGATGCATGATTCGGTGGAGATACCTCTTCTTTGGAAGTACGAACACCGGTTAGCTCAGAGGTAGCAGCAAAGACTGACCTAGGATTCTCCCTGGGAACTAAATAACTATATGCCTTGCTAGTAATTTGAACATCTTCCACTCGATCAAAGAAGGGAACCTAGATTGGATAAATCAACAGAAACTAAGACTATAAAAAAACAGAAGGGAAACAAATAATTACATTAATTTTCAAGCATTTTCACATCACAATTACCTTTGGAACATCTCTGCTAGGGTGATACTTCCTGACTTTCACTGCCAGTGGTTTGACTGAATGGTGCCTTGATGTAAGAATGGATGCAACTCTTGTCTTTTGAGATATTTTATCAGCCACCTATTTAATACAATGATGAAGCTTATATGACTGCTATACAGAAAATCCCTGGAGTATGAGAATAAAAGGTCAAATGTTACAATATAAATCAAGACTTGTGGAAATACTCACTGGCATGCTAGAGATTCCATGTTGAACCAATGAAGAAAATGCAGAGTGACCAATTGATGGCTGAAAGGTTGATCGTTCAGATCCAAAAGGATCCTTCACGGCTATAATGCTATCCTTCACCTCGTCTATAGCGGAAATTCTGCAGAAAGGCACATCATAATGATTGTTTCATTTTGTGGAACTCAGTTAATTTCTACTTGATCAAATTCAATGTGACACATTAAAAGCAGCGTAAGGCATGAAAACAATGCATGAATAGTAAAAGAAGAACTTACTGTTGTGAATGACTAGGCAGAGTTTGACTAAAGTCAAGAGATACGCCCCTGTTATTCACTAAGCCACGCAAGCATATCAAAATGAATATTAGATATCTATTCAAAACAACTTACTATAATCTTAATACTTAATATGTTATAGAAATCATCCAAAAAAAATGATAATAATTTCTATAGAATACCTGCGGAGACAGAAAGTGTATTCAAGGGAGATGCTTCCTGCTGATACAGAAGTAACAATAGTTTCAGAAGTTTATCAAAATTCCCCCCCCCCCCCCCCTTTTTTTTTTTTTGCTGAACTATTGATTACAATACTTAACAACATGGGATGAATAAGTTCGGTGGGGACTAATTTCTATAAGGAAATGGTGCAAGTACTTTGCAACTTCCTAAAATGGGAATGGTGAGAGAATTAAAAAAAAAAAATTGGACGATGTACATAAGAGGGTGATGACCACTAGCATAATCGAACAAAGGAATTATCTATTTCTATTGTAATTGTAACACAATGAAAAATGGCTGATGAACTACAAGATAAAAGCAAAGTAAAAAGATTCAGCGAAATATAGAGCATTATTACTTACATTTTCTTGGATCACTGAAATTCCATTGCAAGGCAAAGGTATTTTTGGAAGAAATTCAGAACTGACCTGTCCCCATACAGGTCCAATAGATGAGGGTGTTTTGGTGCGTAATGCAGATGACGGTTCTGTACTAGAAAGAGATGGGAATGAGTAAGTGGGTGTATTCATATTTGTTGACAATGACGGAACAATATAGGGTTGACTTGGGGCAGTCATTGAGCTTGTGAATGAAGGAAGAGAAAAGTCAAACTTCTGTTTGCTGATTTTCAGTTCTTGGTTACTGGCTAAAATCTGCTGGTCTGAAACAATACAGAACACCAAATTATTCGATTACAATATTATCAATGAGTTACAAAGAATCATGTATCAAGGCCTCAAGGGTAACTACTGAATAAAGCAGGAGAAAGGTAGAATAAAGTTCAGTCACAAAAGATTAAGCATGCATACCTTTAGATTTCAGCTCGTAGTCCTCCCATCTTAATTCTTCATGGCTTTTACTTACATAACAAGGCATGGCAGAAATAGATAATAAATTGCCTGAAGACCCTGGACCCTCTGAAGTACTCTTGTAAGAGTGAATTCTACTTCCTGAAGTTTGGCAAGTTATTGTTAAAATGAGAAATGAGAATATGAGAAAGCCACTTGTAACWTTGTAAGTGTCTAGCACCAATCTGGGACAGGACACAAGAATATGAAAATTATTTCACAAAAGTATCCAGTGGAGTTGGAATTTCAAATATGTTTTGACTTGGAAATTTGAAATGATCATCAGTACTGAACTACTGAATATGATAGCAAATTACTTGTGTTCGTTGGAGCTAAACTAAAAGATCCAGATGGACAAACAGTTGCATTTTCCCCTACGGCTGCAAGTTCAAGGAACTCGTATACAAGTGGAACTGCAATCCAACATGATATATAGTAGGTACACACAAATTGAAGTAAGAGCACTTCGATTAGTTTATCACATGATTCATTTTGTTTTGATCATACTACATTGACATCACATTCACAAGTACCTCAACAATGACCAAAATTCCAGCTATGAGCTAAAATCCAAACATTACATCCCCTACCTAGATAATTGCCAGCAGGTAGTTAACACTCAAATAACAAAACAGAGTAGCAGGTAACTTTTTAGCTATTTAGTTCTCCCAAGCAGTAATAGGTGTTAGCCATGGAAAAAAGATATTCAAGGAAGCATCATCAGGAAACTATAGAGCCAAACATAAGTGCAGAAATCCTCCACAGTTTAAGGAAACATAACTAATTAAAAAAGACATGCAGATYTAACAATATTGATCGATTCTCCAAATTTATTTACTGTTCTCACCTGCAGTCATCGATGGGGAAGCTGTTGAACTGGGAGGTGAAAATGGGTTGTCAGAATACGTTCCAAAGATATTTGTATTTGTTGTCCCACAATTTGACCAGTTGATGTGTGCAGGTGTCCTAGTTTCTTTTGGCTTAAGAGTAAAAGCATTGTTACTCTTATAATTGGTAAGCCCCACAAAAGCAGATGATCCAGAGGCTCTCACTGGTTCATCCCCACATCCTAAAAGCAGCAGATGAAATAAACTCTCGTTATAAAAC
This sequence comes from Bassia scoparia, assembly GCA_008642245.1. Taxonomy (NCBI): domain Eukaryota; kingdom Viridiplantae; phylum Streptophyta; class Magnoliopsida; order Caryophyllales; family Amaranthaceae; genus Bassia; species Bassia scoparia. Next base: position 90,998 of record SNQN01000522.1, read on the forward strand.
CTAAATTCAGTTGCTTCATTTGTAAAATGTTATCCAAATAAAACATTAGATGTAAAGCTTGAAATTTGCACAGCTACATAAAGTTTCACAACCATAGCAGGAAATGACTATTATTCCCCTTTGATGTTTGGCATATGATCTAATTGCCTAAAATGCAATGCATAGATGGAAGGAAAAAACTCGATTAGAAYGAAATTTCCAGTGAAGTAATCATTTCCTTAGAACCTCTGATAGTTTCATCCCTTCAAACCCTGCTAGTCAAAGTGCTTATTATCTCATTTCACAATTATGCCTGCACTCAAGTGTCAAGACGCAGGAAAAAGAATTTGGAAATAATCATAGAGTACATTAATATGGAGCCATTAATTGAAATTAGCAGGCTAGTAGCACTAGAGTTTTCCACAATAACAGTAAGCACCTGCTATGGGATCAATGCTCACAGAGTCACGGTATTATGGGACTGAGAATCTCTACTACCCATTACCTGCTTTTACAGCCACATGCATTGCGTTTTTGGGGTAATGTAAAAACCTACAGGTTTAAACTTATGTCCTAAAGCTATATATTTCATAAACTGAAATACTACAACACTGTTTACCTCAATGTCAATAGTATCTTTTAATAACCAATTAACCACATATGTAGGAAGATATTCAACCACTCTATTAACTTATAGTATTAAATAATCGTTCTGTCTTCATAAATGACTGGTTGGCACCAGGTTGCACAAAGAAGCTTGGTACTCTTGCCTAGCGACATCATTCAATGTGGTAACAAGAAACATGGATGGATGCACACACGCTTAATATGTAAATACAAACACATCTATAGAAAACATGAGAGAGAAATCAAGAACAAGCTACTTAAATTCATGCAACAACTTATTCTGAAGGCAGATAATTTTATATAAAGATAGGTATTTCGTATTTGGGATGGAAAATGGTGCTGAAATATGCAAGCATAGCCGCATAGGTACCAAAAAGAATTACAAATGCAATATGCTTTAGCGGATAGCGGGAATTGAACCCGCATCTTCTCCATGGGAGGAGAAGAATTTCCATTTAAATATATATCCGCACATGTTAACTCCTCAAATGCATTGTAGAGAAAAGTTAGATTATGCATCGATGCAGCTTACTCAAGTAAAATAAAACTAAAATAGCTTCACATTAATTCTTTCATTTAGGATGACTAATATCCATAACTGTACCTTCTGGCTGAAGTTCAGTCATATGCTCTGTCTCTATCTCATCCCGACCCCCACCCCTACCCCCCATCCCCCTTCTCTCTATCTTTCTATCTCTCTCTCTCCCCCTCCCTCCCTTTTCCCTCTCCCTTTCCCTCTCTTTCTCTCCATATATTATTCAGTTTTCCAGCTGACTGGATCACATAAAACTTACTCAAGATTGAAGGAGATGGCAGAAGTGAAGTTGATGGTGCACCAAATAATCCAGTAGATGTTCCACCAGAACCTTGTCYAAACACTGTTACAATGACATGAAAGATGCAGCTACATTAAATACAATATAATAAGGAAAAAATACCAAGAAAAATTTTGTAGGAGAAAACACAATTAAAGAAACCACAATAGAAGTAATGCATCCACATTTGCTGTTAATAAGACAGACCATTTAGCAGGAACTCTTTCTTCTCAATTAGGATAGAAGAACTCTTAAACATGAACAATGTGTAATACTTACTAAGACGTAAAATAACTTCCACACAGAAACTATACTTTATTAAGAAAACAACAAGAAGTTCAAACTAGAGTTGCTTCTTGCATTCACTGAAGATTAGACTAGAAGCCAGACCAGATGAGGACCCTCCAAATGATCCCCTTGAAGTAGTAGAACCAAATGGACCCTGGCTTCCAGTGCTGCCAGTCCCAAACATCGACAATGACCCTCCAAATGGTCCCCTTGAAGCAGTAGAAGCAAATAGACTTTGARTTCCACTGCTGGTAGTCCCAAACATCGATGATACAGGGTGTTGTCCAAATGCTGACAGAAGGAATCAAACAGAATATTAGAACAAAGTGACATTGGTTACATCACTTGAGCTTCTTTCCCAAAAACAAAACAATGCTAAAGACCAGGAAAAAAAAAAGATGACATAAATCAGCAAGCACTTACTGAAGGTTGAAGAAGAAGCCAAAGAAGCTCCAAATACACCAGTTGGATGTCCACTGTAAGTTGAAGTAGTAGTCCGAAATGCATTTGTGGAAAATGGATTGTGACATGAATTGCTTGAATTTCCAAATGCATTTGCAGTAAATGCATTGTTATTCGAATTGCCCGGTTTTGCAAATGCATTGACAGCAGATGGATTGTCATTCGAATTGCTAGAACTCCCAAATGCATTAATTGCAAAAGGATTTTTATTCGAATTGCTAGAATTCTTGAATGAATTAGTAGCAAATGGATTGTTATTTGTATCGCTCAAATCCTCAAATGCATTGGGAGCAAACGAATTACAATTAAAATTGCTAGCATTTCCGAATGCATTAATAGCACTCGTAAATTGACTGAAATAGTTATCATCAGAGGCCTGTCCAAATGCTGCAACATGAAAACAAGAGAGATCATAACCAAAAATTGACTACCATAAAGATCAGTGATTTGGCAATCAAATTAAACTATTACTTGTTATAATCTTTAAGACTTTTTGCAAAAGAACAATACTGAAATGTACTCACATACCAAATCATAAGAGATTATTATAAGATTAAAAAACAATCTATAAAAATGACATATCAGGCACTCACTGAAGGTTGGGGAGGAAACTAAGGATGACGAAGATGCTCCAAATACATTGGTTGCTTTGTCCCCAGAATCTGACCCCTGGTTCAATAAACTTGGGGAATTCGACGTTCTCGAATTACTTGTATTTTCCACTCCCCTTGTCATCACAAAGGAAGCAGAAGCTTGTCCGAATGCTGCAAGATATGTGATGCATGTTAAAGCTATTTATAATGTTCTTACAACAACGGCTGAGTTAAAGGAGGAAGTGTAAATCTCTAACAGTTCAATATCCGCCATCCATAAGTATGTAAAAGGATTTTTTGGATTATACCACCTTTTGTTTACCTCTGTTTAAAAATTCTCACCTTCTGTTTTTTTTTTTATACTCCCACCTTAAACTTGTCATTTCTTCTAAAAATCCGTTACATTTTCCGTTAATATATGGGCCCACTCTTCTCTTATCCCCCTGTATTCACTAACTTCCCTCGACATCACCATCTCCTTCTTCCTTTGCCTTCAAAACTCCATTTTTTTTTCAATTTTGCTTGGAATTAGCTTAAAAAAAATCAGGTAAATACTTATTCTTATTACTCTTTTCATTTTCAACCTTAATTTAGGGTTTAAGGTTTGCAATTGAAGTAGAAAATTCAGGTTTGCAATTGGAGTAGAAAATTAAGGTTTGCAATTGAAGTAGAAAATTAAACTTGAAGAATGACAAACCGATCACCCTCCTTCGTCTCTCTCCTCAGCTTGTTCCGCCACCGCCGCCACCACCAATGCCGTCGCTTCGTCAATCTTTGCTTTTGCACTTGATGCRACTGATGCCCTTGTCACATGCGATCTCTGCGTGGCTGCCATATTCGTTCCCTCCTCTGCCCCATCGTGTGTGATACCTGCGTGGCTGCCACCACCCACGACCACCCTTGCTCGTTGTTGGCCATTTTCAGCAAAGTTATGATTTTTTTGGGGTTTTTTGATTATTGGTATTTTTTTATTTTTTTTCTGGGAAAGTCAGGGCATAAAATTAAATCAACCAAGATAGTTCATACAACCTAGATGCTAATTAACCATACTCGGAACATACAGAGCTATTGCCCAAAGAATCCAAAATGAGTTCAACAGCATAAATAAAATTACAAGGGATTAGATTTTGGTATTAATCTTCCCTTTTTTACTTATTGATTTTGGGGGTTTTTATTGGTATTAGATTTATTGTTTTTTGGGATTTAATTGCATGAATTTGTACTTGATTTTATTATGTAAATGTTGATGGTGAAAGAAGGAAGGAGGAAGAAGAAGAGAGCAAGAGGAGGAAGAAGACAGAAGACTGAACGTTGAGGGAGTTGGCTAGTTGGAAGTGAGGAAAAGGTAGGAAGTTACCAAATTAACCCTAGACTTAACAAAAAATATAACGGATCCGGTTAAATGGTGGGAATTTTAGAAGAAATAGCAAGTTTAAGGTGGGAGTATAAAAAAAAAAAAAAAAAAKAWAAGGTGGGAATTTTTAAAAAGAGATAAACAAAAGGTGGTATAATTCAAAAAATCCTATGTAAAACAAAAGAACATGCATTAAACCATCACAAGTTGCAAGAACAGATAGCAAATCAGTAAGGGGAATGCTAAACGAAGTCCACAAATATTTATATTACCCTTGCCCCCACAAACATACCCGCCACCACCAAGCCACTTCGTAACCACRGGTCAACCAAACCCACCCATCTAGACCCCAACTTGCAACCACCGGCCATCCAAACTCACAGCCACAACCACCAAGCCACCACACAACCCTTTGGACAACCATCGGCCATATGTAAAAAAAAAATTGTCGCTTGAAAATGACGAAACACTAGGGGTGTGGCGCCTGGGTTAGAAACCAATCCCAAAATGGTGACACACCACCCCAAAATGGTGTGGCGTCTGGGTTAGGCGCCAACACCATAGTTGTTGCCATTTTCAGGCGACAAGTTTTACTAAAAAACAATAAATTAAATGTGGACTTTGGCGGCCAACCCATGGAAGCCACGCCTGGGTTAGGCGTAGTGACCATGGTGGCTGCGCCTAACCTAGGCGTGGTTGCCATGGGTTGGACCGCCAAACTCAAGTGTGGCCTTTGATTTAAAAAAAAAAAACCAAAAACGACAAATTATTATATACAATCTCACCCCCACCTAGCAATATACAACCCCAGTAATCTTTCATACAATAATTTGGTTTTTAATTATAATATCTTTATTTATAAAAAACAAATTCCTTATTATTTGTRGTCCATTAAATTATCACGTGAGAGAGGGTTGTATGTAGCAATATGGGYGAGGGTTGTACAATATAGGCGTTGAGCAAAAACACAGGAGAAGAGTGGGCTGGGCTGCGATGTGGTGCTTAGGCTGGGCTGCGTGCGACGTGGTGGCTGGTGGTAAGGCTGCTTGGTTACTGCTGGTGTTGGGTGAGGTGCGAAGGGGGTGTTGGGTGGTGTTGGAG